>PVLD010009895.1:0-73991 GCA_004027595.1 Dinomys branickii | reverse complement strand
CTCCTTTCTGGCTGCCATAGGTGAGCAGCTTTCCTTCTTCCATGCAATCTCTGCCCCAGAGCCACCCAACCATGGACTGAAATGAAACCTCTGAATCCATGAGCCAAAAATCACCATATCCTCCTTTAAGCTGTGCATGTCACATGTTTTGCCCCAACAACAGGACAACTAACATAATGTGTACACCACCACCAGGGTTACCACACCTCCTATAGGAAGCAAATGTATCAAAGAGGAGTCCCTGATTTTGTGCGGATCCCTGGGCGTTCTGTTATGCACACCATAATTCGCAATTATTTAGTCTGCTCCTTTTTCCTAACCCCACTAAATAAGAATGTTTCCTATATTTATAACAAGGTTAGATTCTCTTCTCAAAATGTGTGATTTTTCTTGGATCCCTCAAAGTGCAGAATAACTTCACTTTTTAAAATTCTGCATTCATTCAGGTTCACTGTGTCTAAACATTTATGAGTTTTTGACAAATGCATAATATCATCTGTACACCATTACACTATCAGACAAAACAATGTCCCTACCTTATACTTTCCTGTGCTTCTCTGACATACTCTTCCAACTCTTCTGAGAGTCCAAGAAAGAGTAGGCCTTTTTCTCACTTTAGTTTTGCCTTTTCCAGGATGCCATTAGCTGAAATGAAAGGTGCAAAATCTCTGTTTGCATTTTTCTGCAGCAGGATGTCCAGTGGTTTCAGCATTATTAGTCAAAAAGACTTTTTTCTTTGTGCAGTGATTTTGTTCCTTTGTCAGTGATCAGCTGGATCATATTTGCACTGATCTGTTTTGGCATTCTTACTGTCCTGGCGATCTATATAAATATTTTTTCACAAATCCAGTCATGTCTTTACTAATGTAACTTGAGCTACTGTATACGTGTTGCCCAAGTACGTAAAAAGTTTGTGTTCCAAGTGGCACCGGAATCCTGCTCTTTTTGTTGCTGACAGAAGGTTCCATTATTTTCCACAGTGTATGTGAACTCTGGGAAATTATAAACCTCTCCTTTGCTCTCTGCGTTGTCTTTCCAAAGTCACACAGCTCAGCTTCAGTTATAAATTGAAACATAAAAATGCATAAAACAAAACTAAAATCTCCCTGCAACCTCATTGTTCACATGTACCAATTGTAAGTAATGACACATTCTCCTTTAGAAATCATTCTTACCCACGGCCAAGAGGTGTATGAAAACATGGTTAATATCACTCAGCAGGGAATTGGGAATCCGAACCACAGTGAGATATCACCTCAGACTTGTCAGGGTGAGTTACCAAAATGACAAATGATAGCAAGTGCCTCTGAGGACGAGGAGAAATAGCAACACTTGTTGGTAAGAACATGAGCGATACAGCCATTATGAAAAATAGCATGGAAGCTTCTCAGTGAATTAAACACACAACTAGGATATGATGCAGAAATTGTACTGATAGATATAGAGACAAAGGAAATGAAGTCAGTATGCTGGAGACGTCTTCACTCTGGCAGACACTGAAGCATCATTTGTGAAACCCAAGACACTGAATCAACCTAAGTGCCTATCGGTGAATAGATACATATTTTTAATCTGTGTAGATGTGCACAATGGAATATTCTTCAGCCATAAAAAGAAGACAATCCTCCACTTGTGACCGTTTGGTAAACCTGAAAACAATACGGTAAGCCAATAACCAAGACACCAAAAGAGACACACACTGCATGATCTCACTCGTATGTGGAGTCTGAAAAAGCTGAACAAATGCAAGCAGAGAGTAGAATGGGGGCTGCAGGAGAACAGGTGAGGAGCAGTGGAGACTTGTTGGTTAAGGCGTACAAATGTTCTGTTACATACAAAGAACAATTTTTAGAAATCTATGATATACTCAGAATAGTACTAGTAAATTATTGCATGCTTGGGAATTGCTAAAAGAGGTTTTCAATGTACACCACACACACACACACACACACACACACACACACACACACACACGTCCTGGTTTTTGTAAAGAAAGGTGATTAGCATCCACAGCAAGAAGATTGCCCATTGCCCATTACTGAACTGGCTCTGAAGTGTGTGAGTCAGATCCCATAGACTGTGATACTGTGAGTCACTCCACCAGAGCTTTCATAAGCCTAAAATTTGATTTTCTGACCTTTAACATCTGGAGCTCAAACCCAGACAAATGGTCGCTTCACGTGATAATGAGTCCACATACTTCTACTTCACAAAGACCGTAGATAAATTCTGTTATGGCTCTTATATATGATATAAATGCCAGTGTTTAGAATAATCTAGAACATCCATAATTAACAGACCTTGAGAAGTAAACATGCTTAAGAGCATAAGCTTTGGAATCAATCAGAACTGAATTTAAATGTTGGCTCCTTCATTTATTGCTTGTGTAACCTTGACTAAGCTCTTGGCTTCTAAAAGCCTCTTTTCTCATCTGAAACACACACACACACACACACACACACACACCATCAAATGATAGCATTCTACCCTTTCATTTTATGGTATTTTCCTGGATTCCTCAGAGAGAAATTTCCAAGTAGCTTGACTATTTTTGACAATGAATCTAGTAATAAGGACAAGTAGTAAGATCTTCTCCTCATTTGGCTGTTTTTGTAAGGCAGGCACCATGCTGAGCACTTTATACATATTTCCTCATTTTAATTCTGCAGACACCTGTAATTAAACTACAATGGTACACTTCTGTTCACAAACTTAATTCTTTCCACGGTGGCCACAAACCAAATTGTACAAGCACCCAATCAAACTCAGTGCCTGGGCTTAATGTTGACCTTATAGGGAAATTTGATTCAATTCTCGTCCAATTTGGTTTGTGACCAGAATTGTGGAAATAATTAAGTTGATGAGCCCAGGTACCACTGTACTGTCTTGTTATTACAGGGAAAGAGAATGGGCATTGGAAGGGTCAGGAGACCTTATGGCAGGATGCAAATGCAGATTAGGTATTCTATTTAACCTGCCCTGAGAACGGAATGGGCATTGGTTAGTGGTACATCCCCGCTGAAAACCATCTCTCCTAGCTACTTGGACCTGAGGCTTTACAAAGACAGCATTCCAGGAAAGAACATGCCTGCCTTATCAGATGGTTAGCAGGAGACCCCGGACAGCTCTTATTTCTGATATTGAACTCTGTCTTCTGTCTGTATTCTGAGATTACCTAGCAGTTTATGGATTTCATTGCCTTAAAACAAAAAACACCTTTTTTGGTTTTGCTGATGTTTGCCACTGTTTTCTTATTCTCAGTATCACTGGTTTCTTCTCTACTGTTTATTTTGGCTTTCTTTCCTTTTCTTTTGCCCGTTTTGGCTTAAGTCACTTTTCTTTCTCTGTTTTTGAGGAGGATATTTGATTACTTATTTAGGTCTTTCTACTTTTTGAAACTGAGCATTTAATGCTACCAGTTTCTAATCACTGCTTTCTCTGATCTCAAAATTTTGATAGGTTATACCTACATTATCATTATACAGAATAATTTTTAATATCTCTTCAGACTTCTTTGACTTGTGTGCTATTCAAAATTGTGCAGTTTAATCTCCAAATACCTGGAGAATCTCCAGCTGTATGTTATTGTTTAATTCCATTCTTGTCTGAGAGAGTACACTGAATAATTTCTATTATGTAAAATTTGCTAAGTTGTGTCATCTTGGTGACAGTTGCACCGGGTGGTGCCATTGTCAGAGAGCACATCTTGTAAATCAGATCGAATCGAATCAGATCAAGTTCACTGGGAGTGTTCTGGGAGTCAGTTCGACCATGACTGTTTCTCTGTCTACATGATCCATCATTTTTTCCTTACAGAGTCTCCATGTGTAACTGGTGGATGTACCTTTGTCTTCTTGCAGCTGTGTCAGATTGTTCTCTTCTTCCATTGTGATTTTCCTTAACTGTCGTTAGTGGCTCATACACTGAAGATTGTCGTCTTCTTGGAGAATTGGATCCTTATCATTAGGTAATGTCCCTCTTTATTGTTAATAATTTGCTTTATTTTGAACTCTGCCTTCTCTTAAACTAATATAATTGATCAACTTTCTTTTGACTCATACTAGGATTATATATCTTTCTCCTCCCACATCAGATTTTTGTTCATCTGGCCAGTAACTGGATTGTTTAATGTCTGCTGAAGCTCTGCATTCCAAAGTCTTGTTTTGCTCTCCACCATTGTCTTTGCGTTTTCTTGAGAGCGCTGTCCATATTCTCCCCTTTCCATCGGCACTGGGAATCGAACCCAAAGCCTTGTGATGTTAACCATGTGCTCTACCACTGAGCTACATCTCCAGCCTGAGAACTGTTTCCTAAATGAACTCTGAGCATTTCCACACTTGGTGCTATTATCCACTGCTGTTACCCTGGAGCCCTGATGACATATGTCAACAGCATCTGGGGCAAGGGCGCACTTCCACATCCTAGGAATAAACCCCAGGGTCTCAGGAAGCCGGCACTCCCCGCTGGCTCCCTCATGAAGGCTTCTCCCGCTCACTGTCGCCCCTGCTTCTTAGGTCAGACAGACCGGAAGGGAAGGGAATTCATTCCCCTTTCTGCTAAATCAGATACAAATGGTAAAGCCTTTTTCACTGGAGACTGGACCGAGTCTCTGGGTATATTCAAACACAGTTCCTTCTTCTTACCTCCTGCCAAAGACATCAAGTAATTCTTTTCTTGTGTTTTCTCCATAAAAACATGGTGTTGTTCCTGCAATAAAAATCTGCAGAATGGTCTGGGGCCTTCCTGTGTCTGTGGCCCCAGAGTCTCTCATGCTTGACCACACTCAGGCTTCAGGATGTTTTGGAAGAGTACTGATATGCTGAGGGTTCCCTGGCCTTTGGCTTCCCATGAGCTGAACACAGAGCTCCCAGCTGTGTGTGTGCACATGTGCATACCTGCGAATATGTGCCGTGTCTCTGCAGATCTCTGGGTGACAATTTTTTCACTGATCTATACTACTTATGAATCTAAGGAAAGTCATTGATCTTTAATTTCTCCATTTTACTTGTAAGATTGATGTCTTTAAACCTTCACATGTTTAAACTAAAACCAAAAGTCCTTTTACTTGTATGCTTATATTTTCTGAGTTTTGCTGACACAGCTTTCTAAGTTGAAAGGTTCATTTTCTAAGTCCTTAGTGAGCATTTAGAATATGCCAGTCAGTGCCCTTGGGCTTCTGTTTTTCTCATTAAAAATCTTGTTTTTATCACACTGGGGCTCCCTTGTACACAATGATATGTTATATGACATCCTTGTGTTTTTCCTTTTAAGACTGCTCTCACATTCATCATACAGGCTTTGTCTTTGTGGATCAGTTTATATTTAATTTTCTTTGGAGTCCACTGAGCTTTTTGGGTGTATAGATTAATGCTGAGTACTTGGTGCCTGTCATTAAAGTGCTTTTTCTATTGGTCCTTGTATTAGTGAGCCTTCCTGCTGCTGTGACACAACCTAAAGAGGAGGTTTAACCAGGCTCACCATTTCAGCTGATTCAGTCCACGCTTGTTGACTCCAAGGCAAAAACATCGTGGCTGAAGGGGAGGGTGGAGCACAGCTGTGTAGTTCATGGCAGCTGAGCAGCCGAGCAAGGAAACTTTGCTACTGAGGAGAGGGCTGGGACTGATGTAGAACCCAAGGTCATACTTCTGTGATCCACTCAGACACACCCAGCAGTCAGCCTCAACAATCCCCTGGACAATTCCCAAGCCAATCAGGTTGAAATAATCAAGCCAACCCAGCATATTCACTATGGGTGTATTTGGGTATATTTAATGTCCCACATTTCTCTCTAGTTCTGTTCACTTTTATTTTTCCTCTGTTCTTCAAATTACATCATCTTTATTGAATTCTCATCAAGTTCACTGGTTCTTTTTGCTACCAGTTGAAGGCTATTGTTGAGCATTTCTAATGAATTTTTCAATTTGACTATTTTAATTTTGAAATCCAGATTTCCATTTGCTTTTATTTTTATAATCTTTCTCTTTGCTCAGATACTCTGCTTGATGAGATATTATCATCTTTTCATCCTTAATGACTCAAAACATTTTTCCTTATTTTTTAGACACACTTATAATATCTGCCTTGAAATCTCTGTCCACATTGACAGAGCCTCCCCCAAGATATTTTATATTACCTGGATTTTTGTCCTGAGCATGTGTATCACTTCCCTGTTTTTTCAAATCTCATAGTTTATTTTTCACTCTCAGAATTTAGTATAATATCATGTCAATGTTGAATCCTGTTTTTTTCACACTCTGTTACTTTTTATTATTTATTGACTCAAATGAATAATTTTAGTAAAATCTTTTTCTCTTGATGTGTTTATTCTCTAATGACCCTGCTCATTTTTCCCCCTCATTTTATCTTTAAACCTGGCTTCCTAGGGGTTATCCCTGGGCCATGTCTTCGTGGTTAGTTGCTGATGGGTGAGATATTTTGCTTATGCCTCTGAACCAATGAAAATTTCCCTTTTGTCTGTTGGATCCATGTGTGATGTTGAACTGCTTCTCTGTTATAACCCTGAGCCGTGGTCATCCAGTGCTCATAACTTAGAGGGCCGCTTTTTGGTTTCCCACAGCAGTGCAGCTTTAAGCTTGAACACACATTCTGACCAGCACAGATGAACGACTGTGACTCCAACTGTATCTTCTCGGCCAATAGCTCAGATTTCCTCATCGACTCCAACTGCCCAGCCTCTCTTTTGGCATCTGTTAATTATCACAAATAATTTCTCCATGCTGTGGTCCACAACAAAGATGGGCTCTTTGGCAGGGCCAATGCATCACCAGTCTTGGAGGCTTGCTCCTGCCCTCCCCTGGGAAGAGTCTCTGTATACTGGAATGGGGATGTAGGAAAATGGGAAATCATTTTTCACTGGCTGCCCTAACTTGGTCCTCCCTGTGAAGCAGATGCTCTATTAGCAGTGAGGAGATAGCACTATCTGGTTTCCACCACTGCCCAATGCGAATCTTTTAACACCCAAAGCAGAAGAAGATGAGATCTGTCCATGTCTAGCAGCTACAGAATTTCCATGAACATCTCCGCGGTCCAGCAGCGTAGCGGTGATGGGAGCCACCATTCCATTGCCAAGCCCCTTGGTAGCGACTTTGGCGAAAAATGCTTCTCAATTTGATATAAGTCCTTTGGTCAATCTCCAACGATCTTAAATCAATAGTCTTGCTAATTTTGAGCAGCTTGATGGATGTCTCATTAAGGAAGAGACTTCCCCATGCTTCTCAGATCACCATTCCAGAACGACCATGTCCAAACCATGCAGTTTACTTTTGGTGGTAATCTTCTCTGTCTCTCTCTGGAAGTACTGTCTAACCACAATTAATTAGCATATTATTTTAGTATTATATCTTTAAAGTCTTAAAGACAAAATAAGAATTTCTTTTAGTCTATCTAATTGTAGTCATGGTTAATGAACAATTAACTATAAATATTTTAAAATATTAATAGGAAAACAAGAAATCGCCTTCTAGTAATGTATTACCACACAAAATTTACTACCTATCAGCAAGGACAGATAAAAAAGCAATTTTTTAAAAATCTGCTTAAAAGTACTGAAAACCTAAGAGAAAAATGAATTCGCAGATCAAGATACAGGTCAAAAAGGCTCAGAGGGCTGTCCTTGTCAATTTTTGTCCTGGGAAGCACCATCCAGCTCCTTAGAAGCTGAGTGGGCCTCTGAGAACATCTCAGGACAAGACACCCTGTCCTAGATTTAACAGCTAGCCACCGTAGAGCGGAATTTTCTGACTAGAACCTGACATCATTGTTTCATACAGATGTCACAACAGGATTGTACAGAAGGTCACAGACTTCGAGATTCCATGGCTGTTCAATACATTTTTTAAAAAGTTCAATTCTTTCCTCCTTTATTTTAGCATATAAGTTTGGCTTGCTTTCCAATTGCCAAAGTGTGAAGGGTCGCTACAAAAACCTATCACAGTTCAGTGAAGAAGACAGCAGCATCAGTTCAAGATTTAAAAAGAAAAATCTGGGATTCATCACCATGAGCTCTTTCAGGAGACTCTCTAACCCGGCCCTATTCACTCTGTATGTCACCCCCAGCCAGGGGTGTCAGCATGTCTTGGCGCCCTGGCTCCTCTGCGGCCGCTCTCATCCACGTCTCTCTTGAGCACATGTGCCCAGCAAGCTCTCATCTGTGAGCATCACACCTCCTGTTCTTTGGAGCAGCATTCCTCAGGGTGAGGACAGCTTTCTCCAGTGGGTCTAGGTGGACTCCTGGTTGCTTCATTCCAACTGTGCATTTCTGTGCAACCTTATCCCGCTCCATGCCCTGTGGCACCCTGGTAAATGAATCGCCCCTTGTGTTATTTTTCTGACCTTGTTTTTCCCCAGGAAGACTTGACTTCCAATGCGTTTTGAATGGGCACTGGAAATAATGTCAAGTTCTACTCCTATAACTGTTGCCTTTGTTACTGTTTTCCTTCCTCTTCCAGCTTTTAATTTTTTTTACATCACATATTTTCCTGTGGTTTATTCACATCCCACACCCTCAGTCCAGCCCAGCCCACCCCAACACATTTATTCTTTTTCTCCCTGAAGTGTTTCTTACCATTGTGCAGAACACTAGGTCCTTGGGTTTGGTTTCTTGCCCTTTCCAAACGCATAACAATGCCTCCGATTCACATGCCCCTGACTTCCAATGTATTCATCATTTCTTCCAGATGCCAAACTCACCAGCAGGCAAGAAGATCTATCTTGGGGCGCTTAGCATTGTACATCTCCAAGTCTGTGGCAACTCCCTGTGTTTGCAAGCTCGCAAATAACTGACAGTCTTCTGTATTCAACTAAACAATAACAAGCCTGTGAATGGATCGTTGGTAATGCTATTCATTCTGTTATTTATATCAATAAAAACAATAACTGTATCAGATACATGTCAAAGTATTATATTTTGCCCTAAGCAGAAGTGAATTCTATCATCAGAATAGGTCATAGTTCTGTGATCATGAGTGGAATGGTATTACGCATTGAGAGTGTGCAAGGGGTCCGGAGCATTTGTACAGTGTGTGAGATGTCCACATTTTCTCCGCTATCCCTACTTTTATGCTGGTGTTGGAGTAGTTTGATGTTAAATTGTCACCAGTCTATTAACTACTTTTCAAAAAATAATAAATCTCAGGTTATTCACTTCAGTTGTAAAACACATTCTTATTTTTATATGGTAAAATATAAGAGAAATGAGCTTTTTAGAATCAAGACAAAACAGTAGCAACATCCAGTCTCTTACTCAAGAGCTCATGTTGATTATTTCTTTATTGCCAAGAACTGCATTCAGAATGGGGTCTACTCAGGTTAATAACAACCCAGTCTCTTTCTCTCTCGCTCTAAACAGCTGCAAATATCTTGACCAAAGTTTTTATTTTCCTTTTGCTCAATTATTTTATGGTGCGTAGCATGATCTTTTGGTGCAGAGTTGATGCTTCTGAAAAGTGCAAGCCCAATGTCATTTTAATATGTTGCAAAGAGGTGTTTCTCTTATTTGACACACTTAAGGAAGGGAGCTTACTGAGAGTCCTTGGGAAGTTGAAACTGCATGTGTCAGCTGTTGGTTTGATTGTTGTGCTCTACTGCCCTGGAGAGAGCAAGCTTATTGAGGACTTAACATGAAAAGGAGAAATACCAGATGCTACAGTCTTAGGATGCTCCTGTACATCTTTGCTGACTTTAATTGTAGTTTCACTTACTTATGTAGTGATTGTGGTGCTAGGGATCCCACCATGGCCTAGCATATACTGGGTAAGCACCTACCACTGAGCCCCTGTGCATTTTATTCCACGAGCCCCAACAAAATTTCACAGTGCAAGTCCAGGTTTTGATTCTGGCTCTGGCACAGAGAAATAAGTTAAGGTGAATAAATTCATGCAGAGCATTCTTCATAAGAAACCTCTGCGCTCACAGGGATAAAACATTGCCAGAGCCTTTTCAGTGATGGAGAAAGGCAATCCCTTGATACCAGCCTGCTTCTGCCTTTCTGTCTCACCTGACAGGCAGGGTAGCTAAAAACCTTTGTGAAATCAGGTTATCTGCAGGAAAATGGACGGAACCTTAGGCCATAATACTAAGTGAAAGAGACACAGGAAGTTAAATACTGATGGTTTCTTTTATATGAGATATCTAAAATATAAATAAATGGACAAATAAAATATAAGAGAGATGATAAGAAGTTAGAAGGCATGCTCTTGGAAATGAGGAAGGGATCTGAGGAAGATGGGATATCAGGGAGAAGGAGGAAAGGAATTGAAAATAATCAAGAATGTTATATTTGTGTACCATTTTGTCCAAACAAAAATCACTGTTCTCTATCACAAGTATACACTAATTAAAAAACAAACGAAAAATTTGCCAGGGTCTCAGCCCAGGATAGAGATCAGTTAAACACAGGGATTTAATTGCAATGCTTCAGCAGGCTTCTCTCCATTCCCTAAATTACCACACCATCAAACTAGCTCCAGTGTGACAGAATATCACAGCCATGAGGTACAAATTTTCTATGTGGCGGAGGACTAAGAGAAGTCTAAAGAAAATATGGCAATTAAAAGCAAACAGAACCTAGAATTGAAAGCTGCTAACAATAAATATTAAATGCATCCCAGCTCTAGCTGATTAACGTAAAATCTCACGGTAGCAACCTACTCAACTCAGTCCATGTTATCCCAGTATCATGAGTGGGGTTCAACAGAAAAATTACAAGACAGGCTGAAAGATAAGAATAAACACAGCCTGAGGAAACATACCAAGCATTAGAATTCATATTTGATTCATTTATGATACAGATTCTAGAACTATCAAGTAATTTAAAATAACTCTGGGTAAATCTTATAGATGCTCACGAAAAAAGTACATAATGTGCAAAACCAGTGGGTGATGTAAGTAGAGACATGGGTAGCAAGGAAGATATTAACCAAACTAGATGAAAAATCACTTTGACAATGAAAGAATTAAACAGGTAATTAAAACATGAAGACCACCAGAAAGGGTGTTTGTAAAAGACTCAATTGTATGTTGCCCAACAGAAATCACTTTTAAATACCAGGATGAAGGTTCAGGTGAAAGCACAAAGAGAGAAGAACCAGAGGAAGCTGATGTTTGCACTGGTGTTTCAATATTAATAAACCCAGCGGCATTAAATCCAAACAAACCAGTAGAAAGAAGTTACCAGGCATTATATAATGGTGAAAAGTCAATTTTCCATGAAATGTAACAGTTTTACAAGTGTATCTAGAGACTATCAGTGCCAAAACACGAGGCCAAAACTGATAGAACTTCAAAGAAAAACAGACCAGCCACCATTATAGTTGAAGACATCCAGCGCCTCTCTCGGTAACTCATTAATTATTTAGGCATCTACCGGCTAACTAAAGACATCAACAGGCGGACCCATGCATTAATATTTTACCTTACATAAAAACTCAAAATGGATAATTGACCTCAATATAAAATGTCAAACTTTAAAACTTCTTTGTATGATTTTGGGATCATCCACGTAAGAGAAAAAAACCTACAAACTATACTTTATTAAAATTGAAACATTTTTTCTGAAAAAGTCATGTGAAAAGTAAAGAGAAAAAGCAGCAGACGGAGAAAACCACTCATAAAATACATAATAAAAGACTTCATCCACAAGCGCTCTCAAAATTCATCAATAAGAAAACAAATGATCCAGTTAAAACACAGAAATGACCCTGATATAAATTTCAATCCAGACAACACAGTGAAGGCTCATAAGCCTGTGACAGGCTGTTGAGCATCATTTTACAATAGAGAATTGCAAATTAAAGAGCGATGAGACCACACCCCCAAGATAGGCAAGATAAAAACGTCTGACAATACCAAGTGCTATGGGAGATCCAATCCACTTCAACTCTATTGCTGGGGCGGAAAACTGGCAGAGGACTGTTATGGTTCATGCAGAAATGTCCCAAGTGGAACTTCTAGGAGGTGACTGAGTCGTGGAGGTGTGATAAGTTTATAGCTAAATGTGTTGCAGGGAGGTGAAGACTGACTGGGGGAGGTGGGTTCCTGAGGGTGTGGTCTGGAAGGGTCCATCTCCCTCCCACCTTCCTCGATCTGTCTCTCTGCCTCCTGCCTCCATGCCATGGACTGTCTGTCCTCTGCAACGCTCCTCTGCCGTGAGGCTCTGCCTTGCCTCCAACTGACTATGGCCTGAAATTTCTACAGACCGTGAAGCAAAGTAACCCTTCCCTCCTTACATCTGTGAGAGTCAGATATTGTGTTTCGGCAACCAGAAAGCAATTAAGGCAAAGACTTTGGGAGACAGTCTGAGACAGGTCCAAGTACAGCCATCCAGAAACTGGGCTTCTGATTTAAACTATGTCTGTCCATTCACAGCCCTGAATCTGAATGCTGCTATCATTTTTGTTCAACTTAAATGTCCTTCCAAAGGCAAAAGTAAAAAGAATCTGTGTCTATCCACACTATGCAATGTTATTGAGCAGTAGAAAATTCACACCATGAAAAGCACAGAGGATCTATACTGTCAGGCGAGAAAACATTCTGAAAAAGCTATGCATGGTATAACTCTGATTTTAAGCCATTCTAACAAAGCCTGAATATGCCATGTGTTAACAGCTGCTGCCTGGGGAAGTCTACAATTTTTACATCTTACTGTCCTGCACAATACTGTAACTGTGGGTACATGACACAATGCTGTTATCAACACATATATTTTCACAGCACCAAGTGAAACTGAGTAATAAAAATTAAATACTTTAGAAGGTCTCTGGACATCAAGATGGAACACAGATTGTGATCAAACAATCCACCTCTGCTGGGAAGGTAGTGAGAACTTGAAGGAGAAGCAGAAGGGTGCTGACAGGAGTAGCGGACAGAGTCCGTGAGGCTGAAGGCTGAGGAAAGGTGCGTGGGCATGGCGTGCCAGTTAGCAGTCAGCCAGGCCGCAGCAGTGACTGCAGAGCAAGTGATGCTTTTGCTCGTAAATGCTGGAATTGAAAAGTGAAGCAAGTGGGAGGCAGGTGAGGACAGTTCTCCTCTCTCACGGTGGGCGTAGACAGCAGGGGGAAGGGCCTGGAGTGGGTGTCTGGATTCAAGTTGGAGATGAAGATATGAACTCATGGCTGGTTAATAACATTGACACAGTTGGCCCCATACAGGACCATTCAGATGTGTGTGTGTCTGTCTATACAAGGGATAGCAGGCACACATACAAGCCCCAACTCCATCAGCTAAGAGAAACATTAATGGCAACGACAGCAACAAAACCCACCTCCCAGAGTGTGTTTTCTAACACCATTCTCCAGTAAGAGCCTACAGGGCTCCGCAGAGAAATGGCTGCACTCTCCACTTACAGGAAATGCATCAAATTAACCTGGAACATTTCACACCATTAGAAAAGTAAGTTCTTGAACCAGGCGTGGTGGCACATGCCTGTAATCCCAGCACTCAGGAGGCTGAGGCAGGAGGATCTTCACAAGTTCAAGACCAGCCTGGGCTACAAAGTGAGCTCAAGGCCAGCCTGAACTACATAGGAAGACCCTGCCTCAAAAAGACAAAAAAAAAAAAAAAAGAAAGTAAGTTCTAGAACACACTCACAATGATGAAAGATATGTCAAAGAGACACAGACGCTTTCTGAAAGAGCACCCTGTGGCTAAAAGTAGAGGAATTTGACCACAAAATAAATAGAATTGGGTTATACTCCAAAGCATAAAATAAATAACCATGAATTTATTCTGATATAAATCAATGGCTGATGGAATAAATAAATAAATCCAGAAGATAAATTGGCCATGTGGAAGAAACCCAAATAATTTCTCTAGCTACTTCGTAAGCTACTGGAGCATTACTCCTCACCACTTAACTATGAAATGAACACAGACATTTCCAGAGAGCACAGTACAGAAAGGAGGAACCCTAACTCTACTTTCTTTGTGGACTTGCAAGTCAATACGTTTTTCCTTTTCTCTTGCTAAAAGAAAAAAGCATGACTTTAGAGTGGTCTTATAGGTTAGGCCAGTCTCATAGGTCAACATGAATACAATAATAAGACATGTTAAGAGTATGTTAAGAGACATGTTAACAGTGTGTCTCTTTTTTTTCCTAAATAAAGGCTTTGGTTAGTCTTTTCCTGGGGTGGGGCATCTTTCAAACTCTTCATATCTCTTGAGCAGTAACAGTCTTTGTTATTCATGGTGGTCTCCTGGGATCACTGCCTTAGACCATTTCAATACAGCGGCCCAGTCCAGTCAGAAAGTCCAACAGTATGATTTATGGGTTAGGGCTTTGGGCCATGGGACATCAACTCGACCTCTGAAGAGGGAGAGAGGCTGGAGATGAAGTTTAATCTCCTGACCAATGTCCCCCTCAGTCAGGCCTAGGTAATGAGATCTCCATAAAATCTGTGGACATGATTGCTCAGCTGATCTTTCCCGGTTCGTTATATACATGGATGTGCCCACAATGTGACTTGTAGTAAGAACATGGAAGTTTCAAGGCTGCCCTCCTTGCTAATGTCCTATAGATCTCTTCTGGTATCTACTGGTATCCACTGGTATTTGCTGGTCCTGATTTGATACCTTCATAAAAAGCTATAAGTAAGAGGTCTTCCATGATGCCTCCAAGGGTGCCCAGTGGCACGTGCCCTGTGGCGTGGAGAGTGAACTTCTTTACCCCTCTTCCAACACCTTTGGTGCCCCCACTATGCCCCTGCGATCACATCCCAAGTATATGAGCTCCACACAAACTGTTTGCTTCAGGGTCTGCTGTAGTGGAAACCTAGACTAAACCAACTAGAAATACATAGAAGACAGACACACAGGCATGCATGCACACACACACATGCACACGCACCCATGGCCCTTTACCTGGGAACTAAAACATTGCTTTGACAAATCTTGGGTTAAAGAGGAAATACAACAAAGAGAATGAAACTTCAGTATTTCCAGAAAATAAATATATTGTAAACAAACAAACTATAATCTACCTGATGTCACCAAAGCAGGACTCAGAGGAAAAATCACTGCAGTAAATGCTTGAAAGGAGATGAGTTAAGCATTCAACCAAAACAGCTCAGAGAAAAACAGAGCTGATAAAGCTAACATGAAAGAACTTTTTAAAAATAAATATGGAGGTTTGTAAAAGGTCAGTGAAATAAAATAACACCTAAGTAAATTTTCTGTAGAAGAGAGAATGCTAATTCATGTATCTAAAAATAAGGGGAAGGAAATTTTGACCCAATTTTATGCAATTCTAGGGATACAAGGAGGAACCAAAATGATTTCAGTGTTGTTTTTGTTTTGCTTTGGTTTTTCTTGGCCCCAAATTAAGCAGCTTTTCATTCTACAGACAGCAAAAAACAACGGAAACAGCTTGAAGGGACTTGTCCATGCTAACTTGAGAAAGTTTGAGCAATAATAGTAATAATGACTGTAAGTAATTAAGATATATTGAAGGTATAAAAATTCATGCATCTAAATGATAAACAATAAAGAAAGTAACTCATTATTAAGGATACAGTTGGAAGCAATCAGATTCAGAAAACCCATTTATAGAGAGAAAGGACTAAGCATTTTTCCTTTTGTGCAGATGTAAACTATTTTAGGAAGAAACGTTACTTCTGTAGAAAACCATACATAAATAGTAAAGAAGTAATGACTGAACAGTGGAGGCCTTCATTTTACATATTCAAATGAGATAACTGATTTAATCAGTAACCTTAGCTTTGGAAACACAACTTCCAGCCTATAGAAAACAGGAGTCCATGACGAAATGCATGGCACTATGATGCAGATATTGGCTACCTTCGCAGGGGGGGCCTTCTGGGACCAGTGGGGGAATTCATTAACGAGTACGCCAAGACAGGAAAGAAAGAAGTAAAAGTTTTCAAATTGAACGAACTAATTGTAAAAGTCCATTTGAAGACACTCAGGGAAACATGCACACCGCTTGAGTAGTCAATAGCGTTATGAAACGACTTAAATTTAAGAGGTGTGGTAATCGTTTCGTGGTTACAAAATATCCTCGGGGTCTTCGTACATTCATATTCAATTTCATGTAAGCAAAACTGAGTAACTCTCCAGTTACAAAAAGGGATGGATAGTCTATTACAAATACAGCAAGTTACTGATGGTTTTTGAGGATAAGTCACTGGCAAACAGAGGTGTATAATACTGAGATAATGGCTTCAACATTTTCCATCATAAAAAGTGCTAGAAAAGTCCTCTGGGAACAGAATACCACAGAATATCCAGGGACCTCCCTCCTTACTAGCCCTTTACCGTCTCCAAATTACTGCACTCCTCCTCGGCTCCCCTGTAACACTGGAGAACACATAACCCAAGAGAGAGAGGCAAGTGTGCCCCTCACTGTAACAGCCCGGGAAAGAGCTCGGATCATTACCCACAGTGCCTTCTGTGTCTTCTCACTCTGTCCTGCAGACATCGGGTTACTCATAAGAGGACTACCTTCTCCTCCTTATTCTACGAGCGATGAGAAGGCAAGTAGAGAGCAAGGCAGGTTGAAGCCATGGCTGTGACCTCTACCCAGGAGCAAGCCAGTGTGCCTGCAAAGTTTGGGAAATGAAGGCCCTAGAGAGAGGGGATTTCTCAGACTGCGCATGAAACCAGATCAGAAACAGGCAACACACAGCACTGGGCTCCAGTCCCTGCCCACCAGCAACTCCCTTGCAGATGACAGGCTGTGGTCCTCCAGGGCTCCCCTGCCTGCTGGCTGGCACTGGGCTCTGCTTAGCAGGTTAGTGAGATCAATGCTTCCCAAGATTTAAACCCTAGGATCCATCCTGCTCTACAGCCTAGATGGCCAGACCTGGATGGCCAGGCTGCAGGGTGATAGTTAGCTGAGTTTCTTTCTGTCAGATGAGTGCTGTAGGGCAGCAGGGACAATGTCTCACTAACTGAGAAGCTTCAACAAGAATTTATTTCTCACAATTCTGGAGGCAGGAAATACAAGATCAAGATGTCCACAAGGCCTGGCCCTTCCACGGTGCCCCTTCCACAAGCACTTTCCCTGGCCTCTTCCCAGTTCATGGTGGCTTATGGCCCCTGCTGGGTGCAGAATGATTTGGTCCGTGGGGAGCCTGAGTATATCTCCCATTGGTTCTGTCCTTATCTAGGTGTGAGAACCACTGGCTTGGATAACTCAGGATGAACCTTGTGGAGGGTGCTAGAAAAACAAGGGAAGGAAACACCCTTCTGAGTTCTCAACTGGAACTCCTTTCACAAGGGACAGACTAACAAGAGAAAAAGAGAGACTTTCTAATACACATAATTTCATATACATCGGAGAAGACTCAAGGAAAGAAAAACTCTCTAAGAAGTGGCTTGGAACTCTAACTTAACAGCATCTTCAACAAAAAACAATATGCTTTTGGAGAAATGAGAGGTCAAAGCAAAAGGAGCTTGGATCTCCAGGAACAAAGCCTTGCAAGAAAAGAAATGTTGGGGCAATTTGTAATAGACACAGACTTCTGAGCAGTTTGTTATCAGATTCCTGTGGTGTCCCCATGCTGATAGGGGCAGGATGGACATGGTCACCTCCAGTGGTCAGGCTTTGTACCTCCTGATACAGACGGTGTGAGGGGCATCTTTCTACAACAGGAAAATATCTTTCACATGGACTTCTTCTCAACTGTCTGTAGCTCAGAATAGTTCTTCTTCCCAAATGCCACATTTGGGCAACACATTACATTCTTCCCTGGTACCACCCGGACCTCGGAAGGAAAGGCCCAGACATCACTAAGCTGACAAGAGGCTTTGTTTCTGCAACTAGTTTTCTTTTTTTTTTTCTTTTTTTTTTTTTTTTTTTGCGGTACTGGGGATTGAACTAAGGACCCTGCACTTGCTAGGCAAGTGCTTATTCCACTGAGCTATATCCCCAGCCCTGCAACTAGTTTTCATATCTTTGCAAAGGAAAGGAGGATCTGGACCATAATTTTACCACAAAAACACGTGGGCTATCACACGCCAGGTGTGACTGTGCATTTTAAAGTAGAACAAAACTTTAGTCCTATTTGGTGTGAAGTAGGGCAGATGTTGTCTTGGGACCCAGTTGAATCTCAACCCCAGGACATGGCTTCCTCCAGCCCCATCCCTATGGAACCCTGTAACTATTTCCCTGTCCTCCCCACCCAGGGCATCAGAAGCCATTGGCACACATTAAAATCATAAACAAATTGCAGAACACTGATAACTTCAACTGGGCTGGCAGAACTTGTCTGAAAATACCCAAGTGTAATAAGTTTTTTTTTTTTTTTTTGCGGTACTGGGGATAGAACTCAGGACCCTGTGCTTGCTAGGCAAGCGCTTATTCCACTGAGCTATATCCCCAGCCCCTGTAATAAGTTTAATTATTATTATAAATTGGTGGTTTTTTCTTTTCTTTCTTTCCTTGCTTGGTAAGCCATAATAAACTCTGGTTTTGCACTTGTCTGGCTAATACAGTTTCTGCTGAAACTACTTCACTAGGTTTGTCTTAAATATACAAAATGTATCTTCTACCAGGTGTGGTGGCGCACGCCTGTAATCCCAGCACTTGGGAGGCTGAGCCAAGAGGATCGATGTGAGTTCAAGACCACCTTGAGCTACAAAGTGAGCTCAAGGCCAACCTGAACTGCATAGTGAGACTCTGCCTCAAAAAAGACAGAAAAAAATGTATCCTCTGTATTAGCTACAGATGTGTATGTGCAGTGATTAAAGTGATGGTCTTTTCTGCCTCTTTTCTGGTGGAAGCTCCCATTGTGAATTATTAGGTCTCGGTAACCAACCCTCTCTCTGAACATATTGCTTCCTCCAGAAGATCCTGGGCAAACGTGAAAGCCTGGCTCAGAGTTCCTGTGTCTGATGTAAATTTCCCACCATGGAAATCTGCTCTCTTACTCACTTTTCTGTTACTTAATGAAATATCTGAATCTGGGTTATTTATAAAGAAAAGATATCCAACTTCCAATCCTGGAGGTTCAAGGCCAGGTGCTGGCGTCAGCTCTGCCCTGGTGAGTGATTTGTAGTGGATTGCACGGTGGGAGGACGTGAAAGAGGAATAAATCTCATACCAAGAAAGAAAGCTGGAGAGATGGGGGGGACTCAAGTTCATTCTTTTATAGCAACCTTCCCGTGAGAACAAATGCAGGGTCTTATGAGAACTGTCTTTATCCCTTCCAGGAACAGCCCATACAGTGATATCCTTCAAGGATCCAACTTTTAAAGGCCCCACCAGCTTCATCTCACTGCAGCAAGGACCAGTACACAATCCAAAACCATGGGTGATGCCCGGGTATTTTGTACTTGACCTGAACCATGAAATGGAGTAAAAGTGGGTTACTGTAATCTGCCCTTCCTGTGCCTTTCTGGTCCTTCTTTGACTTGGGTCTTCAATAGTGGCTGAAATAAACTGTATCCAGTGCATATGTCAA
The DNA here is from genome assembly GCA_004027595.1 of Dinomys branickii. Taxonomy (NCBI): domain Eukaryota; kingdom Metazoa; phylum Chordata; class Mammalia; order Rodentia; family Dinomyidae; genus Dinomys; species Dinomys branickii. The sequence continues at coordinate 54,555 of PVLD010009895.1, read as the reverse complement.
AGCATCCGCAGGCCTGTACAAACTCGGGCCTGCTTGAAGTAAGCCTTGTACACGTGATGCTTTTCAGCCAGTAAGTCTCATTCCAAGGGGACTGAGCCAAAACACACCATGGATCCTGTGAGTTGTGACTTTTCTAAGCCAATGTCTTCTGAGACGTCATAAAAGGCCATCAGGGAACAAACTGCAAATCATTTCCCAAGAGAGTTTTCAATTTAAGATGCTCAGGTGACCCAGGTGAGGAATGGATGAGGCCTTGGTGTGGAATGAGTTTGCGTGAGGGCATCTGTGTAGGCACAGACTTCACGTGAGGGCACAGCCTCCACCTTCACATGCAGCAGGCTATCCTGTTCCCAAACAGAAGTATTTCCCATGCCCACATCTGACAACCTTGGTAATACTACAATTACCCACAGAGCTCTTAAACCATGCTGTAGCTGGGTCCCAGCTGAAACTATCTAACCAAAGCTATTGAAATGTTCTGCAAGTACTTAGTGCCAGTGGGCTACAGAACCACTCAACCCTGAAGTCTGAGTGGAAGGAGGCCAGGGTCCTGCCAAAGACACTATGTTCATGAATGTTCCTTCTGTACATCACATTCACTTCCAAGACCCAAATGTTGGGTTATTTATCCCCAGAGCTGCTGCCAAGTCCACACAGCCAGGGGCATCAAGAGAAAGACCCAGCATGCCTGCAGCAGACCCTGTGTTGCTCTGAAGTGTCAACTACCTTTCATATTTTAGCTCTCACTAGGTGTAAGAGTGAAAACTGAGTCATGGGGTTCTTGATCTGAATTGTGTGAGCCTCACGAGGCTGAGAGACAATGGCCCCTGGCTGAATGTATAGGGAGAGGAAGAGGAGACTTCTCAGCTTCCTGTACACTGTCCTTCCTGTCATGGAGGCGCTCATGTTCTTGTGGAACACTTGCAGCACATAGCCCCTATCCCTTGTGATCCCAGGGAGTGGATTCTGTCACTCACAGCAGATCCTTTCGCTGCCACCACCATGACCCAGTCCAGAACTTCTCTGGCTCCTTCTGCATGGTTTTGTGGAGCTCCAGGAAGGGCCTATGGAGGGGATGCTCACACTGGGTAGCTGTGTTTCTGACAGAACAAGGCAATTCCACAACTTGCCTTGTCTGAGTCTACTGGACCTCACATGGCCCTTCACAACCCAGACCACTATGGACATACAAATGCTACAGACACACACACACAAACATACATACATAGAGGAGAAGCCCTTGCTCTGAGCACGTGGACCACCCCACTTGTGGAAGGCTCTTGAGAGTCCAGCAGGCAGCACAGTTACTGTCCATGTTCTCCTGGATATTTGTGCAGATCCTTGACATCTGACCTAAATCTCCAACCTGGGATTGCCTGGATTTTTTCCATCACCTCGAAAAAGTAGGCTTTCAAGACAAAACACACACATATAGTCATACTTGAAATTCAGATCCAAAATAAAACAAAAGCTGTATGACTGCTCCTTAGATATTTCATAGGACATGAGCATACCAAGAGTTATTTGTTCTTGATATGACTCTCAACTTTAACTGGGAATTCAGCATTTTTATTTTTCATATCTGACACCCTCACCTGAAGGGAAGACATTTCTATGGCTGGGTGCTTGTCTCCTCCGGGTACCAAAGTAGATGAAGGACTCCACCATGGGGAGTGTCTGAAGCTCTTCCGGGACCACTTGGCGCCCTCCAAATTATGGGCCCAGCTAAAGAAATGAAAACCAGATGTGCCCCTAAATGTGACAGTGCTTGCTTGTAATTACCATGATCTTTACGAACTCTTTATTGAGCCTCAAATTGAAGTTTAGTGAACAATTGCCAAAAAATGTGGGGTTTCCCACGATAGATGTCACAGGGAAGATGGCATTTGAGCTGAGTCCCTCAGGCTTGTTGCCATGCCAACAACATCCTGCAATTAGATGACACAGTGGGTTGCTGTATTTATCTGAAGGAAGTTTATAACCCTTTGGAAGGAAATTGTAAACTTCCTTTTTATGCAGAGTCTTACTTGGAATAAGCAAAACCATAGACCTCTTGGTTTATACTGAAGAGAAAATCGCTTTCCTAGAAGCATGAGGACTGCAGTCACATCTCATCACCGCGCCCTTGTTATGTATAAAATAATTCTAAAAACAATTTGAACCATCCCCACATTTTTCACGCTCCCAGTCTGAAAGACAGGCTCACAAATTCTTTTTTCTCCATATTTATATCTACAAGGATGAGCTAAGATTGCTTTAATTGCAACGCAATGATTTCATCCTTTTTTATTCCTCTTTCTTTATTCCTCTCAGTTTCTGTTTACCCTCCTGTGAGGTGACTGCTTGGTGGAGCAATATTGACTTTAGTGATTCATCCAATGGCATTGTTCCAATAAGTAGGCACTGCTAACACTGTTTGCACCATGGTTTGTATGCACCAAACTTAAGAAGTGACCATTCTGACCTGGCACTTTGTCAAGCTTCCGGGCAGTTTGCGTTCACTTCTTACTTTAGAGCCTATAGGGAACCTAGTGTCCCGGTTGTGGAAATTTAGGAACAAACCTAAAATTCTTACCTACACTACACATCATGCTCCTTAAATGCAACTGGAAAATATAGATATTAAAATATAAGTTATATCTGGTAATCTGAACAACTAATTTGAAGACAACAATATGCAGTATAACAACCACCATTGAATCCCTATCACTGTGTTTAGTGAAATACTGTATCATTTCTAATGTGGTTTTTTAAAATTATTTTTATTCTTTAAAATAAAAATAAAATATGACAGATAATTCTTTTTTCTTTTTAATTTTTTATTTTAATGAAAAAACAACAAAAACAATATAACAAAAACACAGACAAAAACAAAACAATATAAAAACTATAAAAATGACACAGAATTTCAAAACAAGATGATAGGAAGTCAACAATGGTTGTTGTTTACTCATTGTTATCTTCAAAGTAGTTGCTCCGATACCAGACATAGGTGTGCAGGACTGATCAAACAATCAAACATTAACTGTTCCTTTCAAGAAACCAATAGAAATTAGTTGTGCAATTATCTTAGCTATCGTGTGTCTGTCTTTCTTTCTTTCTTTCTTTCTTTCTTTCTTTCTTTCTTTCTTTCTTTCTTTCTCTCCTTTCCCTCATCCCAGTTGTTCTTTCCTATTAAGAAGTTTCTTTCCCTTTCACCTTATCTATTGTACCTTTTGGATCTTATTTACTCTTTCAGGTTCTTACACTAGGGAGACAATATGATGTTTACACATGTGGGTCGATTTATTCCACTTATGAGTATGGTCGCTAGTTACATCCATTTACCTATAAAAGCCTTGAATTCTTTCATAATAATTCTTAACTACACTTAGACGGGGCTCCTAGGTCAACAGTTTAGTTGTTTTAAATACTCAAAGCATTCAGTTGTTATACAGACAGAAATACATATAAAATGCAAACTTCTACTCAACATTTTGAACCACTGTCACACAGGCTGAGGTAGCATTTCTAAAATGAGTTTTAGAGATAGATGCTTTTCTGGAATATTAATAAATAGGAAGGGGAATCTGTTGTCAAAGGATATGTTTGGTAAAACAAGGATAAGCAGATTACTGTGAGACTTTAGAGGTTTTCCTCTGCATGTGCCCTCGTTAACTATTGTGCATAGCGAGCCATCCCAGACTCAGTCTTATAAAGCAAGTTCACAGCTGTGGATTTGTGGGCTAGGGCTGCAGATGTAGCGGACAAGATGACTCTGTAGTGGATGACAGGTGAAGAACTTCAGCAGATGGCTCAGCGTTAGAGGGAATTCTATGGCTGGGAACTGGAACCACCTGAGGCTCCTGCCTTTACCGTGTGTGGTACCTGGGCTGGGAGCAATCAAAGACTGGGATGGTCACCAGGACCTGTGTTCCCTCAGAGCTTGGCTTCTCATCCATTTGTGGCCTCTTGGTAACTGGACATTTACAAGTGCTCCAACCAAGGCAGCACCCCATCTGTTTTGAGCCTCACTTTAGTACTCACGCACCCACACTCCATCCATGTGCTATCACTCCTTACAATCCCACCCAGACCCTAGGAATTAACATCCAATCCTGTACGAGGGAAGAAGAATCACATTCGTGCCTCAGAAAAGCAGTCAGAAGAGAAGTTGTTATTGTGACCATCTCCTGAAAGGAAAATATGGCCATCTGTAGATAAATGACCATGTTTTCCTCTTTGCACTGGACACCAATCAGCCTGACTTGTGATCATAAGTATCCTACAGATTCGTGTCCTGAGGGCCCAGGCCAGCGGATGCTGGACAGCATCATGAGATGCTAGGACATGAGAGCGCTAAGACAACCATGCCGGATCCCTTTTTGCAGGTGAGAACATATCACTGTGAATTTCAGTGTTCTGGGCCAACTTCAAGATAAGTTATGATTGTAAAATCTAGATCATATTTTTCACCTCCTTTCCTTCCTCCAATGCTGGCAGTCTAACATGGGAGGCTCTGACCTGTTGGTGAACTTGAGAGGTCTGTGTTCCCCTTCGCCACAGAATTGAAGAGTTTATGGGTTTTCCAGTGGACCATTCTCCCTGCTCTAAGAATTACCTCTACAGGATTCCAGACAATAATTCAGCTTTGAGTAACTAGCCTCATGGCCAGTAAACTCTTTATTTTAAATTACTGGTGTGGTAACATTGCAAAACATAAATTGTGCCATTATAACCATGCTGAAGTGAGTATGTTCATTATGTTGTGTAACTATCACCACCCATCTCCAAATTTTTCATCTTCTTAAACTGAAACACAGTACCCGCTAACAGGAACTCTACCTGCCTCCTCCTCCCAGGCCCAACGAACCTCCACCCTACCTACCATTCCATCTCTGGGAATGTGACTGTTCTGGCTACCTCATGTGAGTGAATCATACAATAGGTGACCTTTGGTAACTGGTCCATTTCATTTCGCATAATGTTTTTTAATCCCCTCCACATTGTAGCACATGTAAGAATCCTCTTCCTTTTAATGCTGAGCATTATTCTGTCCTATGCAAATTCCCCATTTTACCTATTAATTCATAGACACGTGTGCCGCATCTACATTTTAGCTATTATGAACAATAATGTCAAGAACAAAAATGTATAAACATCTCTTTCAGGCCCTATTTTTTATATGGTTTGGTACACCCACAAGTGGAAATTATTGGTGGTAACACTGATTCAGTTTTTCTCAAGAACTACAGTGGTGTTTGCCATAGGAGCTGTGCCATTTTACCTTCCCACCAGCAATGTACAAGAGTTCCAGTGTCTCCACAGTCTCTCCAACACTTGCTATTTTCTAATAGCCATCCCAATAGGTGTAAAGTAGCCTCTTATTGTGGTGTCAAGTTGCACTGCACTAGTGGTTGGAGGATTTGGGGCATCTTTTCATGCATTTATTGGCCATTTGTAGTTTGGCTTTGGGGAATGTCTATTCAAGTCATCTGTCCATTTTTTTAACCAGCATATTTGTTTGCATCATTGAGTTGTAGGAATTCTTTACATATTCTAGGTAGTAATCTTATATATCACCTGCAAATATCTCCCACTCTGTGGGTTTCTTCTTCTCCACTGATAGTATCTTCTGATGCATTAAAGTTTGTTTTGTTCATTTGTTTTGAATTTTGGTGAAGCTAATTTACCTGGGTTTTTTTTTTTAATCCCTTTGTTGCTTGTGGTTTTGGTGCTGTACAAAGAAATCCAAAAACTCATTGCCAATCCAGTGTCATAAAGCTCTTCTCCTATATTTTCTTCTAAGTGTTTTATAGTTTTAGGTTTTCTCCCTAGATCACTGGTCAGTTTTGAGTTACTTTTCATAGATGGTCTGAAGTAAGAGCCCACATTGATTCTTTTGCATGTGAAAATCTAATTTTCCTGCATTATTTGTAAGAGAGCCACATAATTTAACTGTTAGACAACAGTGGAACAGTTACAACAATTAACTGCTAACAATTAACACACAATTTAAGTATTCAACAGTTAACATCTTCACCACGCAATATAACCATGGCCAGGGGCTATTCCTTTACTCCACAAAATTACTGTTCTTTTCCATTGAGAACTTCAGCTGTGATTGCCACCCAGACACCAGTCTCCCATGAGGATAGTTACTTCCATGTGACTCACACTGAGCAGGACAATATTTGGAGAAGTTTTACATGTGTTTTTAGAAGGCTGATTACAAAGTATATTTTGTGCAAAAAGAAAAAAGAAAAACCCACTTTTTATCATTCACAACTCTTCTGCTCTCAGCCTGGAACATGGACATAGAGACTAGTTATTGTAGGTCCCTCCAACTAACAGCTGACTGTAGGTTAACATGTGTTCATAAAAGATAGTGGTCCACATCCCTGGAGACAATGTGAGGCCCCCATACCAGCTGTGTCTCACTTTGTGATAGATGTGTGGTTGACAGCCATTAAATCTTGCATGTTTGAAACACTCTCGGGTTGTCTTTTCCAAATGTTCAAGTGACCCTAATAAATCTAAGGTCTAGTTTATGTATTCTTTATAATGCAGTAATGTCAAATACACAACTGGGCTGAGCATGATGGCCCAGGCATGTAATACTGGCACTGTGGGAGACTGAGGTCAGAGGATCACAATTTTGAGCCCGGTCTAGACAACTCAGCAAGACCCTTGTTTCAAAATAAAGGTAAATAGAGCTGGCAATGGAATTCAGTGTAAAGGCCCTGAGATCAATCACCAAGACCACAAAAGAAAAGAACAACTTCCACATAACTGTATGGGTTTCAGCAGGTGTAGACCCTGCCTAGGAAATTCCCAACCTCGAGTTTCCTTCTCTGCAGAGTTTGGACTCAGAATCACTGATGCTTATTTCATCTTGAAAATGGCTTGTGCTTCCTATTTCTACTTTTTTCACATTATTTTCAGTAGTGGGGATGGAGCCTAGGACCTTGAGCATGGCAGGAAAGTGCACTATGGCTGATCTGCAACCCCAGCCATGACCTTTTTGTTTTTTTTCTTTAATTATGAAACAGGTGTTGCTATGTCATCCAGCCTGGCTTTGAACTACCTGGTCCTCCATACACACCTACATTTTTGTAAGAAGGATTAAAACTCTCCTTAGAAATATAAGCAAAATAACACGCATTTTTTCCTAATGAAATTTCATAGATCTAAAAATCCTTTACAGCCTCCAGACTAGAAACTTCCCTCAGATTCTAAAACACTGCAATGTGTGTAAACTTTTTCTTTTCTGTGACACAGGGAAAATCATCAGTAAGGCAAATGTGAAGAGAAAAGATTGTTTTACTTTTCCACAAAATTTGCCATTCCATTTTTACTTGAAAAAGAAAACTAAAAATACTACAATTCCAAAAATAAATCTGGTTTCCATGCTACTCTCAAAAGTGGTGGCAGAAAACTTGGTACTGCAAAATATCCACATAAACCTGGACACATGTGGCACCCTGGACCTGTGTTTCTGCCCATTTGTTCCCACATGAGCTGTCTTGAGAAGCCACGCAACCCAGCTCTGTCCTGGCCCACAGTAACAGGACTCAGAGCTGCACATGAAACCTTTCCAAAGTACAACTTCAGTAAATACTTCATCTCTCTTTTAAGAAAAGCCGCAGTATTTATAGGAGAAGCATGCTTCTAAAAATAGCACCCAGGGGCTGACAGTGGCCTGCATTTTATGGTGACTTGTGACCTGACACTGTTGCTGTGATGTGGCTCTTCACTCCACTTAATAAATAGTCTCTGGACAATTTCTGAGCCCCTGTGCTTCTGTGAGGTGCCATGGATTCAAAGTTCAATAATTTAGTCCACCTCCTTTCTTGGAGATGTTCTTGGCTTATTAAATGAATCAGACATTTCAACAGAGCATCATGCAGCCAAATGCAACTGGATCCATTTGTCCCCTGCATTTGATAGCAAATTTGGGGATCAAGGGAATGGCAGCTGGAGTAAGGACAGTGTGGTCACTAACCTGGGCCAATTGTGGCCCTAGTGGCTCTGAGTCCCAGCCCCCGAGTGCCACCATGTTGGCCCTGCTGATAGGCAGTCTTCACGATGCTGTTAACGACTCTCTGCTGTGTTGGGTTGGGCTTGGGCACTCTGGACATCTCTATAGTTTACTGTGACACAGCCACACTTTTCCACTAGGAAGCAATTTCTACTCTCAGTGCCATAAGTGATATCCCAGAATGACTTAACTTTCCTCCTTCAAAGATGCACATGGACATTTTGACACCAGCAGAGCACTTTCAAGTTCACTCGATTTCAACCAAGATTCTCTGTGCACTTAGCACGAGCTTGGATGTAGAAGGAGAAGCATAGACATTTGCCCATGTAGACCTGGGTCTCTTCCCTGATATATCACCTCCTAGCCCTTCATCTTGAGTCATGTCTTCATCTGTTTTCTGTTGCTATAACAAAATACTCAAGGTTACATAACTTATACAGAAGTTCACATGCTCACTGCTCTGGAGGCTGGGGATGGCATGGTGCCAACATCTGCCTGGCACCTTAGGAGGGATTCTGGCTACATTCTAGCATGGCAGAGAGCACCCCATGGCAAGACTGGGCAAGTGTGCTAACTATGATCTCTCTGCCCCTTCGTAGAGAGCCATAAATGCTACCATGGGGGCCATCAGCAGAGTCAAATTTCCTGCTAACCATCTTCCAAAGGCCCACCTCCAACTATAGGCATGAATTTGGGGCCTACGTCCCCAACGCATAAACTGTTAGAGGATACATTCAGAACATCGGTGGCAGCTTTCTCTTTAATAAAATGACAGCTATGCAGTCCATTTTGCAGTGCTGTTGTGAAGCATGACCTGAATGGTTAATGAATAGTGCTGCCCATACATTTACCAATAGGTCTCCGTAGGATGGTGCCCTCTTGAGATATATGCCTGACCCCAGCAGGTCAGAAGGCCAGCCCTCTCCTCTGGATTTAGACACATTCTGAATTTCTATCTTTTGCTAACCCTGTGGTAACAACCTCTCATCTTAGACAATAACATGTTCTCTGGAAAGAATCGTGTCTCCTCTTCTCCTCAAAACCTAGCAAGGTGCCTAACAAATGGTAGTTTATGCATTTGAAAAACAATGCATATGAAATCGCATGGGCTAGCCTTGGGTGTCCTCTCAAGCCACAGGGAGTCAGCGACTCAGGCTGCCTTTCCTCTACCCTGCCACCACCTTCTCGCCCTCTCGCGCTTTCTGGTTATTTGCTTCCCCAGGCCTCCTCCTTGCCTGGTTTCTTCTCTCACCTCAGTTGGGGCGGCAATTCTGTCCTCAGCGGCTGAGGCAGAGTTTCACATTTATGCACATCGTAATCAGTCCTCATCACAAGCAAGCTCCTGGAATTATAAGTAATGCACATTTGCATATTGTTCCCTTGTCAAACAAAATTAGTTTCAGTCACACATTAGTTAAAACATCCCCATTCAGATACCATTTCCCCTAACTCTACCCTTTAGTGTGGTAAGGACATTCAGTATGCGGCCTACCCTCTTAAGAAAGTGTTAAGTGCACAACCCTGTCTTGCTAGCTCTAAAGCTATACCACAGGTCCCTGCAACTTAATCATCTTGCTTGTTTATATTCATGGAATAACAGCTGCAATTTCCCCTGCTTTGAGCCCCTGGAAATCTCTCTCTGTGCCCTGAGCTTCACTCTTTTAGATAGTGGGATATTTGTCCTTCTGTCACTGGTGTATTTCACACAATGTAATGATCGCCAGGTTTATCCATGGTTTTATAAGTGGAAAAATATCCTTTTTAAAATATTAGTTAATTTTATTGACACTTGTAGATATCCACATTTATCATAGGGAATTTGTACCTGGACGTGATATACCTTGATTTTTCTTTTTTGTCCCACTCCCCTCTCCTCCCTTCCGTCCCTCTTCCCTCCTTATTTACAGAAGCTTTGTTTCCATATTTTTCCTTTTTTCTCTTTTTTTCTTGTTGCTTCTTTCTTGACCTCTCCCCACTGTAGTTACCTCCCCACTTTAACATTTTCTTCCTACTTCACAGTATCTATTATACATTTTGGTCCTTATTTACACTTTGGGTTTCTCATGCCAGAGAAACCATGCAATATTTGAGTATGTACATTCAATTTATTTCACTTAAGAGTATGGTCTCAAGGTGCATCCATTTACCTAGAAATGTCTCAAGAAGTTCATCCTTCTTTATGGCAGAGTAGTACTCCATTGTATAAAAAACCACATCTTCTTTATCCATATGTCAGCTGATCACTTTTGGGCTATTTGTTTTCAAGATTTAGCTATTAAAACTGTACTGCTGCAAACATGGGTGTGCATATTTCACTATGGTATGACCCTTTTAATTCTGTTGGGAAGACACCAAGAAGAGGAATAGCTGGGTCAAATGGAACTTCTAGTTTTGAGGACTCTCCACACTGATTTCCACAGTGGTTGTACCAGTTTACACTTCCACCAATAGTGTAGAAGGGCTCCTTTTTCCCCACAGCCCTACCAGCGTTTGTTGTTGGTTGATTTCTCAATAATAGCCATTCTTTCTGGAGTGAGGTGGAATCTCAGCATTGTTTTAATTTGCATTTCTTGAATGACCAATGATGTTGAACATTTTTTCATGTATGTATTTGCTGTTTCTATTTCTTTATCTGAGAAGTGTCTATTAACTTCAGATACCCATTTTTGGATTGGATCTTTAAATTTGGGGCTCTAATTTTTTTTAGTTCTTCATATATTCTAGATATTAATCCTTTGCCTGGTAACAGCTGCCAAAATTTTTTTCCAACTCTATGGGTTGTCCCTTCATTCTGTTGGTGATTTCTTTTTCTGTGCAGAAGCTTTTTAATAAGATGGGATCCCAGTTGTTATTTCTCTGTAATATTTCCTGTGCAATTTGGGGTTTTGTCATAAACTTTTTGCCTTTGCCTACATCTTCAAAAGTTCTACCTATTGTATCTTCCAGAAGATTCAGTGTTTCTGAGCTAATATTTAGATCTTTGATCCACTTTGATATTAGCTTGGTGCATGGTAAGAGGTATGGGTTTAGCTTTAATTTTTAGCATACAGAAAGTCAGTTCTCCCAGTGCCATTTGTTAAAGAGACTGTCTTACTGGCAAAAATTTCCTCTCACAAAGTTGAATAATATTGTACTCTCTGTTTGCACATTTCATCTTTCATGTTGGCTATTGTGAGCAATACTGCTAAGAACAGTAGAGTGGAGATATCTCATCAAGATCATGATTTAAGTATTTTGAATAAATACCCAGATGTGGAATTGCTCAGGTCTTAGTTACTTTTCTCATCGCTGGGACACAATACTCAACATCCACAACTTAAGGGAGAAGGGATTTATTTCAATTCGAGTTTGTAGAGGTTCAGTTCATGGTCAGCTGGCTCCAAGGCAGGGAAGCATGGCCCAGGGGCATCGCAGAGCAGAAAGAGTCCATGACATGGTGACTGAAGAGCAGAGATAGACAGGGGAGGGGCCAAGAAGGGAGAGAGGCCTTCCACATCACACTCACAGTGACTCTCTCTCCTAACAGCATCTCCTAACAGCAAGCCAGCCACAATGCCTCTGAGGTCTAGTCACCTCCCTAAGGCCCTGCTTATGACCCCATGAGGCTTTGCGGGGACAGCCAGCTATAAATCATGCCAGCTGTTCTATATGGTGATTCTATTTCAACTTCTTAAAGAATTCCCCTGCTTTTTTTCATAGTATCTATCCCACTTTACACTCCTCCACAAAATGTGCATGGATTCCAGCTCCACGCTCTTACCAACACCTACTTCCCTTTTCCTAAAATAGCTATCCTAACAATACAAGGTGGTAACTCATTGTGATTTTTATTTGTATTTTCTTGGTGCAAAGTAAATGTAATCTTTGTGGAAACCTCAATGACATTTTCCACAGAAATAGAAGAAACTATGATAGCAATCACAGAAAACTCAGAAGACAACAAATAGCAAAAATAATCATGTGAAAAAACAACTGAAAGCACCATGCTTCTTAATTTCAAAATACATCATGAAGCCGTGGTAATTAAAACAACATGTCACTCTGTATGGAAGACATGCACAATGGAACATAGCAGAGAGCCCAGGAATAACTCCATACATTCATGATTAACTGATCTTTGACAAGTATAACAAGAATACATAATAGGGAACATATTCTTTTCAACAATGGTTCTGGGAAAACTAGATGTGATAAAGTGAAATAAGACTTTTATCTAACAACACACACAAAAATCAATTCAAAGTGGATTAAAGAATTAAACATAAAAACCTGAAATAGTAACACTTCTACAAGAAAACATAGAGGAAAATGTTCATGAATTTGGCATTGCAGACGTTTCCTGGGTATTGTACAGAAAGCAGATATAAAACCAGACAGACAGAGCCTCATCAAATAAAAAATTTCTGCACAGCAAAGAGAAGAGTTGGCAGAATGATAACCCCCCCAAATAAAATGTAAGAAAATAGCAGTAAGCCATACATCTGATAAAGAATTAATATCCCAGCCATAATAAAGTATCCTGATATTCAATAACAAAACACAACAAAAAAATGCAAATAATCCAATTAAAAGTGGTCAAAGGGCTTGATTAGTTTCTCTCCAAAGAAGATATATTGGTGGCCAATAGCAGTACAGGTGTTTGAAAAGGCACTATACACAGAATCCTCTAAACAGGAGACACACTGATACTTTTCAAGCGTCTCTTCCTGAACGCATTTCCATCCCTATCTGACTGCTGCCCCTTGCACGTTTCCTACAGAAAGAACCTGCCCTGCACTATTTCACTCACTGTGGCCGCAAAGGTCACAATGTATTCTTGTATTCTTGGCCCAGGGACAAAATGTATAGTGTTGCTACTCAATGACACGCTGCAAAATCCTGTGACATGCCAACATCTCCCGAGTCCAGCCCTCACATCCTTCTGTTGAATTCAAAATATTCTGAGTAGATTTGGAGGAAATGAAAAAAAAGAGAAAAAAGAATTGTAGTCAGAAGTTTTCCTTTTGGGGGAAAAAAAGAGTGAGGAAGCTCTTTTGTTTGGAATTTCCATCCCAAAGGATGTGACTGGAAACAATAAAAAAGAGGCTCTCCATCTGCGCACGCACGCGGCGGACCCCTCACTCGCGCTGTGACGTCCAATGGAAAAGCGTCTCTGCGTGGCCCACCACAGCCTCTTGTCACCCTGCGACTCACCCTGCGACTCAGGCAGCTCGTCCTGGGGAAGCAGGTCTTCTGTGTCAGGAACACTGAGCGCACTTCCTGTTCCCTGCCAGCCGCCCATCCTCCTCTTCTCCTAGTCACAGGCCTCAGTTTCCCACTCAGCCGCTGCCGCCTGCCCCTTTGCCCAACGCGCCTCTCTGCAATGCCATCCCTGTGCGTCTCACCCAAAGCCTGCCAGTGCTAGCCCTGCCCACGGTGTTGCTCGTCTTCCCATCGGTCCCCTAGATCCACCTTCTACCTCCTTCCCCCACCCCCCTGTGGGGTCCCCTCCTTTCTAGCTAGCAGCTCACCCTCCCTCTGTCTGTCCTGCTCCAAGGCCCTCCTTCCCATCCTTCACCTTCTCCCCTTGTCTGAGCCGCCTGCCTTCCTTCCCCCTGCCTTAGGGTGCTGTCGATTTTCTGACCTTTCCTTTTGCGGCCCCCTCCCACCCAAACTCAACACTCCCTCACTCCTGTGGGCCACAGTGCTCCCCGGCTTCCTCTGCTTGACTCTTCAGCACCTTACTTGTCCTCTCTGAAGCTGACAAGTGGGTGCACCACAGTGCTCTAAATTTTCACGAGGCTTTTCCCTTGGATCACCTGGTCTAAGCTTCAAAACCACAGGCTGAAGAGCAATCCTGGTTTTCATTCTGCCTGCCATGCCCAGAGCTGGCCAAGGCCACGGTGGAAGCAGCAGGCCTGGTCCATGTGGTAGCCGTTGCCGTTTGCCCCCTGCTTGCTCCAATGTCTTTCCTGACAGCCTGCCCAGTGATAGGTGATGGAGGGACTCTGCTGCAGGAACCTCGTGCCCCAACTGGGCCCCGTGGGTCTCCATAATCAAATTAAGTTTTTCTTTGACCCTGTCCCCCCATCCCCACTTGACTTCCCTCTGTTCCTTTCCTCTCCCTTGCACCATTGTGTGACAGGAACAATGCGTGAGGCTTCCTTCTGTCTTCCTGGAGGAGGACCTCACAACCCAGCATCCCGCAGGTCTCATCCTTCTTTGTTGAGGGTCTGTTCTATGCACTAGAGGACATTGAGCAGCATCCCTGGATTCTCCCTGCCACACACCAGCGACTTGCTTCCACTCACACGCAGACAACCACCACTGTCTCCTTCCATGGCCATAGGCCCCCGCAGTTTGAGAACCACTGTCCTATGCACTAAACATTCTGTTCTTCCATAGAGAGGAGACCACAGGTTCCTATCTCTTCCTTTTAGAGCAATTCCCAAAACAGTGCCAACAAAGGTATCTGGGAAAGGCTAGACTTAGACCAGAGTCCTCCGGCCACCAGGCCTCAGCTTCCATCCTGCTTTGAGACAGGAGGTGCTGAGGGTCTCTATGTCCTCCATCATGAGATGCTAACTGTCCACCCGACTCGCTGTCACTCCTGAGAAGCACTGGGAAGGTAGCATTTCCAGAGTGATGTGACAGAGATGGGTGGGCAGAGGTAGCAATGCATAGTCAGTGGAGGGAACGGAGCATCAAAGCTGAGCTGTGGTACCAGCAGCCTGACAGGGGGATTCTGGGACAGCGCCCTCTGCGGCTATGTCAGACATAGACTCCAACTGCAGAAGAGATGGTACAGAAAAGCCAAGTTAACACCTTTCTCAGCTCTGCAGCGGTGATGACAGTCACAACTGAGGACCGAAGTCATGATCTGTGCCTTGTTTTCTGTGGCCATCAGGATCAGTAATGTTGATGGATATGAAGCCCCCATAGCAGGCTTTGGATGGCAGGGTGACATTTCCCAGCCTGGCTCTCAGAAAGTGTAAGCAAGCAAAGTCCATGACAGAGAAGATGAGCAAGAGGGAGGTGAATCACCTGTGATCTGAGATCTACCATTTCTGCTCATCCTACATCCTGAAAAATATGTGGAGTAGTCCTGTCCTCCTGCCCCTTGTGCACAGTTTCACCATGAGAAGTACAGGGCAGGTAACTGGAAACCCTTGAGAGTTACATATAATATATGATGCTACGCTGCCACTACAGGCTGTCTCTGAACACCACACACCCACATGTGTAATGATCACACACTCACATGCAGTCACTCACACACATGCACATGCCTCCCCTCCTCTGAGCTAGACGGGGACACACCACCACGGTCTCTCACATGCAAGCTCTAAACTCTCTACCTCTCCCTCTCCCACATCTCTCCCTCCTCCTTCCCTCCCCTCTCCCTCCCTCCCTCTTTCTCTCTCTCTCTGTCTCTCCTCTTCTCTCTCCTCTCTTCTCTCTTTTTCTCTAACATTTTCTTGAGTGTTCTTGGATACATTTTTTAAAAATTAACAGTTATGGATGAAAAAGATGTGCTTTTTTATATAATGTAGTACTACTCAGCCATAAACAAGGATAAAATGGATAAATTGGAGACTTTTATAGTTAAGTGGATGCCACTTGAGGCCATACTCATAAGTGAAATAAAGCAGACCTGCATGTGTAAACATCAGATTGTCTCCCTGGTGTGAGAAACTGAATAAATAAATAAGATCCAAAATATACAATGGATATTGTGAATTGGGAAGAAACTGTTCAAAAGAAAAGACAAACTGTGATGGGGGAAAGGGAAAAGGAAGGAAGGGAAAAAGAAAAAGTATGTATTTATATACAAGATAGTTAAGATAGTTATACTGCTAGTTCCTCTTAGTTCATTGGAAAGAAAGATTTGTGCTAATACTGTTTGGACAAGATATGCCTATATCTTGTACTCTGAACAACTGATAGGAAGACAATAATACACAATGTGTTAATTATTGTAACTCTTCTACTAACTTGTCTTGAAACCGTTTTATTGTTACTTTTCTCTCTTTAAAATAAAATAAGAAAACTTACAGCCATATTTGCACAAATGCTGCTGTAAACAGTCCTGGCTCTGACTGACCTTCTCTCTCAGGCCAGCTACCCAGGGCTTCTGGATGCAGAAGCCCTTGGCCTCTCTGCTTCTCCTGCCTACTTTCATGCTACTGAGCCTCTTGGTCCCACATGGAAGCCCCTGTGCTCTCCCCTTTAGCTTCCTGCTCCACAGCCCTCAGGCATCCTCCACTTGCACACACTCCACAGCTACCTGCATGCAGCCCCCGGCCCCCTGCACAATCCTCACATGGACACCTACTCCCTGCACACTCCTTACACACAGCTCCTCTTTCTCCAGGGCTCCGCAATACGCCTTTCACACGTGGCCTCTCATGCATACTGGCGACATCTGAGGCTCTGTCTCTCCGTGGCACACACCCCTTTCTCACACACACCCCCAACTACTTAAAACCACTTTTCTAGCCACCTCGCAGCACAAATCACAGGCGGTGTATTAAGTGAAGACAAAGTGTATAATTAAATGTGTAAACCTTGGACTTTCCCTTCTGGGAGGCTGGAACATTTTTCTCCTGTTCCTCGTAGTAAGTATGATAAGAATTGCTTGATACTGAGTATTTGGAACAAGTCATGGAAGGAGAAGTGGGGAAGGAAGGTTGGCCAGGCCTGAGTATCTGAGCCCTGGCCTGGTGATGAGCTCCTTGTTTTCTTGTTTGCTTGTCTTTTTGACTTACCTCATATGTCTCAGACTTAGGGCTGCAGAAATCAAAAACTTGAAAACACCAGGAGGCACAAGCAACCAAAATCCCATGCAAAGCCCACTGTTTGCATCAAAAAGCCAAAGAAAGGAGAAGGCTGCAAGACGGAAGACTTTCAGACGGTGTCTTGACTCCCCTCAGACACTATGGACACTCTGGTCTCACTCCTACCATGCTCAGCAGAGGCCATTGGCGGCCCTGGACTTCCATACCCAGGGTGATGATAACGAACTCCACCACCGCATCAGGAAGGCTCAGAGAAGGCCGGGCAGAGGGCTCAGATTTTTATCCTTGCCTGTGGGTAGCAAGACCGCCACCCTCATGGGCCAGTGGGGACCACACAGGAAGACTCGAACTCTACCCTACCCAGCAGTCACAAGACCACTACTTCTCATGTCAGTGGAGGTCACCCAGGAGCAATAACAAGGGTCCTCTTCCCTCAGAGAGAACCAAAGGAGACCCAGATCTTGTTCCCCCACCCAGGGGCAAGGACAATTTTGACCCCACTGTTTCAACCAGAGGCCCTGAGGGACCATGAACACCCAGCCCTACAGGTAATGGCCCTCTCCAGGGCATCGCAGAGTGGTCATAGTGAAGATGTAGGCAATCATCATGCCATAATCTAATACCCATATTATCCAGTTTTCATTAGAAACACAATCCATCAGATCAAGGACCAAGAAAATAACAGCCTGCATGAGAAAATACAGGCCACAGACAACAAATCTGAGGCAGCACCAATAGAATTACCCGGTGAGCATGTAAAAGCTTACAAATTTAAAGGCATTGCAAAGGCAGCTGAAACAAGTAACAGCCAGACTCAGCAAAGAGTAGAAGATATAAAGAAGAACCCATGAAAAACATTAGAACTGAAAAACACAGTAACTGAAATAAAATACTCAATGATTAGGTCCACAGAAAAAAGAGAGGGTGAAGGAAAGCGTTAGTGAGGTTGAAGACAGCAGTAGAATTCACTCGATCTAGACAACAGAGAGGGTCTAGACAGAAAAAGTAAAAATGAGCAGAACTTCACACACAGGGGACTATCCAGAAAATCTAATCACTGACATCCCAAAAAGAGAAGAAAAAGGGTGACACCAATAAAATATTTGGTGACATAGTGGCTGAAATTTTCACAAATTTGGCAAAAGACATAAGCCTGTAGGTTCAAGAAGAGTGAATTCCAAACAGGAAAAAGCCGAGAAATCAATGCCATGATGGGTTTTAGTCCAACCTGGAGAAGCTGAAGACCATAAAGATTCATGAATGTAGAGGAAAACAGGAGGCAAACCTACCTTGGCTTCCGCCTCAGAATCCACAGGGCCAGAAGGAAGTGGCCCAGTGTTTTCAATTGCTAAAATAAGAGAACCCTCAACTCAGATTCCTCTCTTCCCCAAGGTGTCCTTCCAGGCTGGAAAGGACACCAAGACCTTCTTAGAAGGGAGACTGAGAATGAGGGCAGCAGACTTAGCTGCACAGAGTAGCTCAAGGAGAGTCTTCCTAACAGGAGCAAAATGATCCTCATAGTGAAGGGACATTTGGGAAGAAAGACTAACGGATAGAGCAAGAAGTGAGGAAGTGTAATTAGCAAAGCACATTTCACAGGTGAAACAGAAATTATCACATGGCCTAATTTTTTAAGGTTTGTAGAAGATGTAACACAGATAATTGACTGTGTTTATTTTGAAGCAGAACAGGCAAAGGGAAGTAAGATTCCTATGCTTTATTTTATTAGTTTGTTAGTTGTATGTTTGTGATACATAATGATTACATTTATTTTGGGTTATTGATACATGTGCATATTGTATATTGATCATAGAACTGTTAGACTGTCAGTAGAAGGAGATGTAATGTGTACAGGTAATGTAATAACTCAAATGACCACTAGTAAAGCTTTGGAAGAACATACACAAAACTGTAGCTACATAAAAATGGAGTTCTAAGTAATGCTCAAGCAACACACATGCAGTGAGGCAAAACAAAACAGAAACAAAACACAGAGTGAAGAAACGGAAAACTTACCAGCTTGGGGAAGAGGCAACAGAACACCTGCGGTTTTGCAATAAAATATAATTCATGAATGGATAGCCAGGTTACCGGATTTAAGGATGCTAAAAAGAAACCTCTATTTCCAAAAACCTTTGACAAAATACAAGTGAGATTTCAATAAAGACACCATCTATAAAGCATCAAAAATAACAAATATCTAGGGGCAAACCTATTAAAAATATAAACTACATGATGAACAACTCTAAAAGTTATTTATTCAGAATAAAGAAATCCCTCATAAATAGTGACATCCATCAGATTTATGATATGAAAGACTCAAAACTGAAATGTCAGTAGGTCCCAAGTTGACCTATACAGTTAATAGGATCGGAATTCAAATCCCAATGGGATATATTTATCAGAGTACTTGAAACGTCATTGGAGTATGATACCAAAGAGCAGGACTGTCCTATAATTGTTCTGTGCTCTCTGTCCCTCTCGACCTCCAACCCTGGAAGTCAGTGATCTTCTTTCAGTGTTCAGAGATCTGTATTTTCCATAATGTCATTAATTGGAATAACACACTATGTAGCCTTTCAGATTGACTCATTTTACTTGGTATGACTTTGAGGTTCCTCTGTCTCTTTTTGTTGTTTCGTGGTTCGTTTTTTCTTAGTCCTGAATAACACTTTATTGTGTGGATGTCTCACAGTTTCTAAACTCCTCTCACTCAGTAAAGGACAATTTGTTTCATTCCCAATATTGGCATTTATGCATCAAACTGCCATAAGCCTCTCAGTGCAGAGTGTGATATGGGCATAGT
Source organism: Dinomys branickii (assembly GCA_004027595.1). Taxonomy (NCBI): domain Eukaryota; kingdom Metazoa; phylum Chordata; class Mammalia; order Rodentia; family Dinomyidae; genus Dinomys; species Dinomys branickii. The sequence goes on along the minus strand of PVLD010009895.1, from coordinate 34,952 downwards.
TTTCATATTTACTCTTTGGCGTAAATATCTAAGCACATGATGCCTGGATTTTATGGCAAGGGTAAGTTTAGTTTTGTAAGAAATTACCACTCTGTCCTGCAAACTGGCTGAAGCATTTGATACTCCCACCAGCAGTACCCATCGGAGTTCTGTACGTTCCCTAGTCTTTTCAGCATTCAGTGGTTTTGGTTACTTGTGTTTCTGACGATCTAGTAGATATGCTGTGAATTCTCATTGTAGTTTTAGCTCGCTATTGATATATGATGTTACGTGTCTATGGCTATGTTTGACTTCCATTAATATGTCCTCTTGCCAATGTTCCATCCATCTAGATGCCATATTTTGGGGGGGTTGTTAGTTCTGTTCATATTCTACCTAGTCAGGTAGGTGTTTTATAAGCAGTTTTTCCTGGTCTGTGGCTCGTCTTCTCATTCTTTCCTAGTCTTTGTCAGATACATCTTTTTAAAATATTTTCATACAGTATGCATCTCATTGCATTCTCTAGGGAGTGTCCTTCTAGAGCAGAATTTTTCATGTCTAATGAGGTACAACTCAATGTTTTCATGGGTCATGCCTTTGGTATTGGATATAAAACCTTGCTCTGCCACATGCAAGATCTCTTAGATTACCAGTTTCCTGTGTGGTCTTGTAGCCAGATTACAATTTGGCTTTTTACTTTTCATTCTATGATATATTTTGAATGAATTTTTATGAATAAGGTAGATTCTGTATCTATAGTTATTTGTGTGTGTGTGTGTATGTAAATATCCAGATAGTTAAGAATATTTTACCATTTCATTGCCTTTCCTACTTTATCAAAGATTTGTTGACTACATTTATGGGGATTATTCCTGGGCTCTCAGTTCTGCTCTGGTTATCTATTGGTCTACTTCTCTATTTATTTTTCACTTGTACCACGCTGTTCTGATTACTTAGCTTTATAGTAACTCTTGAAGTTGAGTAGGGTCGTCTTTTTCCTTTACCCTTTTCCTTTGATATTCAGCTGGCTATGCTGGGTCTAATTTTGAATTTTAATTCCATAATTCCTATTTTGTAGGTGGAAGAAGGAACTGGGACTCAGAGAAATTGCCTAATTGTATTGCAGTCATCTGTCTAATAGGTACATTCACTGTCCCCTCAAAGTTGCGTTGGAATAATTTTAAATCAAAACAAGTCCTATAAAAATGAAAGTATTAATCTTACCTCATCTGATAAAAGCAATTTTCTTTTTCTATTTCTCAAGTTATCATCTTACCTTCTCCGAAACTATATGGTAGCAGAGAGAAAGGCCTTCTTGACCTTATTTGTAGGAATACACAATGTTCTAAACATTTTGATTTCTATGATATTTCATAACTCTAAACCAAAATATGTTGTTGTTTTTACATCCTTCTGCCCCATATTATCCCAGAGGAGTGTCTAGGCACAAGAAAACAGGCCACCCCAAATATTAAACGTCTACAATAAGCATCCTAAAATCTAAGAAACAGTATGTACCAAAACACCACCAAAATAAACAAGACACAAATTAGAGAAATGGACAATGAACTTTATTGCATTTATAAGTAATTCATAGTTCTGCACATTTTGGTCATAAAATCTTCACCACTTCAGGCAAACAATAAGTCAGGATCAGATCCATCTCCAGGCACAGACAGGCACAAAACACATCCCAAATTTATAAATAAATAGAACACCCAATAGAGGACCATGATCCGTGCTTCTTTGCTACCAACTAGAAGCCAGGGAACTGAAAACTAACCTTCCCTCTATTTCTGACTTATTACTGAGTTTATGGCATTTGCCCTCGTGGTTGGCCTTTGAGAAATAAGATGTATAAGGCCAGGCCACTGCCCTCAGAAGGACTCAGGCGTGCAAACAAGCCACAGTGGTACAACACAAGGCACCAAGGAGGGAAGCATGGCCCATGGGAGGATGAGACACAACGTGAGGGTCATGTGTGTCAGGAAGGCTGCTTGAAAGCTGGTGCCCCTTGCCCAGCTGCCAAGGCCCAAGGTTTTAACCCTCAGGCCTAGCATGTGAGGCAGCATAGGCAAGAGAAGGGCCCTCAGGAGTCTCCTTGTAGGTGGCCTCATGACCTTGGATGCAAAACATAAGCATTTAAGCTATGGGCAATCCTCCGGCTGTGCATTTGTTGATCATTTGCTACTACTACCCATGACCACTATTTATTTCAAACCCTGTCAATACTGTAGCCTGTAGACTCAGACGAAACAGTCATTACCATGATTCACACCCTGAACCTCTGTGCTAGACGACTGACTGCTAGACCACTGGGTTTGAGGTGAAGACCACAGGTTATGGACTATTTTTCAGTTTTGCTAACTTGGCCCTTGTTGCAGCTGAAGGTAACCTGCTCTGTCTTTACAAGGAAGTTGAGGCAAATGGAATTTCTATGCCGCCTGTCCCCTGGACAATTTCTTCGTGGCTTCTTTCCTTCACTTGCCAAGGCTTGGGAGGTGCCTTCTACTCCCTGCTCTGGGCTGCATAGCCAGGACACCAAGGGACCTCCACACGTGCTTGCCTGTACATATCATCGCGACTGTCACACCCTGCTCCTCACAGGCAACAGGGAGCTGACTCAGCCTCGGGCTACAAAAGAAAGAGCCAGAACCCATGCCCGTGTGTGCTGGAGCTGGGCTGATAAGTGCCCTCACAGACTGATCCTCTTAACCACTAGCTAGGTGTCCCAGATGTCCCTCAAGAAACCTGCAAGAGCATGACCAACTTAGTCTATGCTGCTGATGCCTTGTGCTATTTGCTCTGCACTGGAAGAAAGAATAGCAGCTTGCAGAAAATAAGGAGCAACAGAAAAAAAAAATCAAATTCTACAGCAAGATGTGCTGCACAGATACAAGTGCTGGGCCCATTGTAATTTCCCTGAATGCACACAGTGAGGAGTCAAACAGTATCCTCAGCGATATTGAGACAAATTGCTGTTCTGACTTCACAGGGAGGAGAAGGAATTATATCTAATGCATTTTTTTCTAATACTTCTCTGTTGCTGCCTTAATGGATGACCACAAATTTAGTGTCTTAAAACAAAATGTTTGGTTATTTGACAATGCCATCGGTTAAAGGCAGACAAAATCAGTCTCTTTAGGTCAAATTAAGATTCCTCAGGGCTGAGATCCTTTCTGGAAGGTCTGGGGAAGAATTGGTACCTTAATTGCAGTTTCTGGAGACCACCCACATTCCTTGGTTTGTGGTCTCTTCCTCCATCACTGGGGCCAAAAACACAATAACTCTCTGACCTTTCTCAGTTACATTCCCTCGATATGACTTCTCTGAGAGGCCCCGTGTTCTTGGAGATTTATGTGATTATATAGGGCACACTCTGGCCAACCAAGATCACTCTGCATCTCAAGGCCCCTAAGTGTAATCACATCTGTGATGTCCTTTTTTGTATGTGAGTTAAGGTTTCCAGGACCCAGAGCCTAAGGCTTGGAGAGATTAGGGATAAAGGTTATTTTGTTGATCACCGTGGCAGTAAGACCCAGGTCCAAACTTACATTCCATTTTTCCATGTATTTTTGCTATAATTTCAGACTGAAGGGTACCTCAGATTTAACAGACTAGATCTAGATACTGCTACAAAATAAGAAATTTTCTTGCTTGAAAATACTGATTATAATCTTTGCTCATACAGTGTGTATCTTTCTTAGTCTTGAAAGATAATACCTCACTGTTTACCTTTTTTATGGTAGTGGGGATTGAACCCAGGCCTGCACACTGAGCTACACCTCTGACTGCTTTTGTTTCTCTTTTGAGACAATGTCTCACTGAGTCTTTAAGATGCCCAGGCTAGGCCCAAACTTGGAATCTTCCTGCCTCAAACTCCCAAAATGCTGGGATTATAGGTGTTCACTACCATCTGGCTACCATTGACTTACCTTCGCAGAACTAAAGTTGACAGAAGGTTTCACAATTTTAACCTCTCATCAAATCTGTGTTGCAGCTGCTATATTGTCTGGCTTTGGGGGATTCCAAGGAACCCTCAAACAGGGTCTGAACTGTCACTTCCAGTCAGTCCTATCTCAAGAGCAATGAAGTAGACTTAAACTATTCAGATTATGGGTGGAGATGCTCCACAGAGGAAATAACAGATACTGCAGAGAAAATGAAGATTTGCTGCTTGAGATGGTAGCAGCTGGCCTCCCGCTCCCATTTGCAAGTCTCTGGGACGTTCAGGACAGAGAGCAAATTTCCTCCGTGACACTGCACACTGGGAGTGGGAAACAAACAACTTGCTGCACACTGCTTGGGAGATGGGGAACAACTTGCTGAAGCCCCTGGGTGGAAGTTGCGTTGAACGACTTTCATGGTGGTCTGTGCAGAGCATGTCACAGCCGTGAAAGTGGAAGTCAGCCATACAACCTGTTGTCCACTTCCATCTCTTGTTGGTGTCATGAAACAAGCACTGGTGCTGGTACTATGAGCCACAGCTCCCTCAAAGTATGGCTGCAAGGCCTACTGTGTGATCTAATACTGCTTATTTACCTTCTCTGAGCATTATTTTCTCTTTTGTAATATGTAATCATAACATCTGTATCATCCATTAGTAGCTAAAATTGATCAGTGAAAGCAAATACACTTACTGGTCATTAATGGATACTCAACCCACAGTACATTAGTCAGCTTCCAGTCACTGTGACACCATACTCAGCACTTGAAGGAGGCGAGCTTGAATTTGGCTCATGGTTTTGGAGGATTCTGTCCCTTGTTACTGGTTCCAGGGCAGGAACATCATGGTCGAAGGGCATATAGAGCAAAGCTTAGTTGCAAGTGACTGGGGCTGGCACCAGAAAGGAAGGCAGGAAGACTATTATAGTACCCAAGGTGGGGTCAGTGACTGGGCCATGTCACCTGGACTTGAGTAAGCACCATCTAGCAAATTAGCAAAGCTCTGGCTGTGTCAGTGGATGAGAGGGATGACCCACCCAGACATGTGTTGCACTGACCAACAGGCCCGTGCCTGAATAGAATAAAAGGGAAGGAGGAAGCCTGCCCTTTTTCTTTGAAGATGCTGCATCTTTGCCATTGCTGTTGGACATCTGTCTCCAGCTCCTTTAGGCTTCCAGTGCACTCTATAAGCCACTAACACAGACCTTTCAGGTTCCTGACAGTCTCAACTACACTCTGCAGTGAGCTCGAGGCCTTCAACCTTCAGCACAGTCCTTCTGCCTCCAGGGCACAGACGGCCACTCTGCATTCTTCCACCCTTATGTGACAGGTGGCCACTGGGGCTCTTTTGCTTTTCATCCTGGAAACCTACTTGGTAAATCCTTTAACCCTTCGTATGTTTTGTATTACATCTTTCCCTCTAGTGAACCCTAACTAGTACACAGGGTCATGCTTCCTGTATGCAGTAGATCACACCCAGAGGTGTGCTCCCCCAAACCAAGGAAGAGCTTGGGAGGGGGCCCGTTGGGTGAAACCCAGAGGTCTGTAAAAAGAGCACCTCCTGCTGGTGTGAAAAACTGCACACAATTACTTCTTCAGGAAGGAACTTTAGTGCTGGGGGAGATGTTACTTGGGGAAGTCTTATAGGAGCAGGAAGCCCATAGGAAACAGAGCAGGTGGACAGGAAATGGGCAGTCCCAGCTCCTTCCTGGCTTAGCAGCTCCTCTAAAGCTGCCGTCCTAGCTGAGGCTCACAGGGAGCAGATGGCAAAGCAGGAGTCCAGTTGGGGTTGTCTCAGCCCCAGCAGAGGAGAGAAGAGTGGGACCAACAGACAGGACTTTGTAACTGCTGCATGAGGAGGTGAGGAAAAGGAATGTTAGGAAAGCCATGGGCTAACATCTGAGAACAGATAAAAATCAAGAGAGGATCGATGTAAGCCAGGCATGGTCGTGCTCACATGTAATATCAGCATCTGGGAGGCTGAGGCAGGAGAATGGCAAGTTCAAAGCCACCCTGGGCTATGCAGTGAGATCCTGTCTCCAAATAAATGAATAAAAATAAGTAAACAATTAATTAAAAAGTGGATTGACCTGAAATAACAGGGAGCAAATTATTATAAAGACTTCCCAGAGTGTGATAGACTTCTGCCTTGAATATTACCATGAACTATTCCTCCAAAATATCCTTTCAATGATAGATTACTGCTTTATATAAGATGTATCACACCAATGTCACCATGCTTTCCAATGCTTAGCACACCAGTGCTGCTGGGGTGACAACATCTGGACAGAGGCAGTCATGTGCTGTCCTCATAACTTTCAGACAAGACTGGGGCTACGGAATCAAGTGGCGTCCAACTTTCTTTGATAATTTGTATTCAAATGTCAAATTGATTCTACTATTGATTCTAAAAAAGCTTTAAAAATATTCTTTCCCATTGACAATATATAAGATGCTTGCTTGAAGACTGTCAGTGTAAACTGTGCATGGTGACACCCAACTGTAATCCAAGCACTCTGGGAGACTGAGGCAGAAAGATTACAGGGTGCAGCCCAGCCTGGGCAAACTAACAATGTAGTGAGACCCTGTCTCCAAATTTAAAGAAAAAGAAGACAGTGAAAAGGACTGGGGATGTAGCTCAGTGTAAAGGCCCTGAGTTCAATCCCTAGTGCTGAAAAAAAATTGTTCACGTAGAAATTTCCTTTTCTGATAACGAAATAAAAAGTCATACACATGCACAAACAACACACCCCCCTACACACACACACAATGAATTATTCAACCTTAAGAAAGAAGGAAATTCTGACACATGCTACAACATGGATAAACATAGAGCACATTATTTTACACGAAATAAGCCAGGCATAAAGAAACAAATACTATATCATCTCTTATGTGAAGGGGAAAGAGTCGAACTAGTGGAAGTGGACATGATCACGGTAGTGGCCATAATTCTGGTAAGGCGATTGGGCGAAATCGGAGGAAATGACTGTCAAAGGGTGCAACATGTCTGAGAGACAGGAAGAAAAAGCGAGAAGCTCTTCTGCACCATAGATGACTATATGGTGATTAGGATTCATAAAAACATACTATATTCCTGAATCACTAAATATCTGTAAACTATTTGTGTCACACACAAAAAGGAAGTCTGTGAGGTAATGCCTGTGTTCATGAGCTCCATTCAGTCATCTCAAAATGTAGACATGTCATAAAACATTATGTTATATACTACACTAACACACACTGTGTCAATCAAAAGCTAAAACAAAATGAAGTCCCTTTTATGCTTCAAATTATTCATTTGTGTAACAGCCTGATGCTTTCTCCCCAGTAACTATATACTTTGTAACTGTTTACTGACTGACAAACTTTGCAATTCCTGGTTATCTGTGAGTAAGAAAAGCAGTGGAAATATTTCTTTTAATCAAAAGAAAGCCCATCTGACCTGGGAATCATTTATTGGAAGGAGCAGTGCTTTTTGATTCAGAGCTTACAGTCAGGAAGCTTTACACGTACTGGTTCCATGGCAGGAATATAAACATAATGTACACAAACATGTTCTAATAAAAATAAATGTTTAAAAACAATGCTAGAAAAGTGCCTCTCGTGCCATCTCAACCTTTAGCCAGCTGATGACTAAACTTGGGAAACTAAAGAAGGAACTTTGCTATACAGAACAGACCCACAGCATGAAGTCCCTGTCACAGGGAATCCTGGCTACACAAAATTTCACTGAGAAACAGAACACAAATCCAAAATTTGTCCTCAGTATACTGCAAGATTATTTTTAAGATTGTTCCCTTTAAAAAAATTATGCTATGAAGCATGAAAAATATAAACTTATAATTTTAAAAAATGTATTTTTGGTATCTACTGCTTAAAAGTCCCATATGAAAATGGGCCAAAATGTATAAAAATACAAATGAGTAGAAACAGTTTCTTATACTATAGCAGATAAAACACTAAGGGTTATAATATTTAAAGAAATATACCAAACTGGGGAAAGGCCTCCTCAGACAAAGTGGTGAAACATATCAACTCATGAAGCAACTTCAAGTTATTTAGAAATATTCCTTTTCCCTAATATCATACTATTTCAAGTTAGTAAAATTTCACTTCTTCGGTTTTTTGAACTTTGTAAGTATGACTTGCAAATATATTCATTGTAATACTTAAATAGTTGAGGATGGGGTGACATAATAGATACTTACATTTCTGATGCTACTTTAATGGCACTATCACATTTTCAAAGACACAATAACAAAAATAAGAACCTCCCATTTATCACGTTTCCTAGACACCCACTCCTCCTCCTCTACCATGCTACGCTCACAAATTTTTCTTGCAGGTCTAATACAAAGCAACAGAAATTTACTTCAATATTATCTAAGCAGGACAAAGAAGTGGCAAATCTTAGCTTTCTTGTGATGAAGCCTAGCATCCTGGTGAATCAGGCAGCATCTAAACAGACTCTTCCTTCAGCTCTGTGTGATCCTTATACTCACTGTGACCAGAGAATCAAGTTGTTACATCTACTGTACAGCCTCAAACCTATGTCTGCATCTACACAAGAACACAAAGAAATATGAAGATAAATGTTTGTTAAGATAGTGATAGGGTGAATGTGATTTATCTTCTCTCCCAATAGCTAGCAAAATCACATGATACAGTGCTTTGGAACAAAACCTCAGTACGGAAAATAAACCAGGACACAGACCCTGTTAACCTACATGCTATCCAGGTGTGATCTGTGGCTAGACCAAAGATGAATCTCATTAAGCTGAGAGCTTCCAGCATTGCTGGTGCCTTTTCAGTGCGGGGAGGACTCTTTCTTTCCCTTTGAACCTACATAGATTCTGGGGTCAAGTGATTTAATTAGAGCTTGCTTTTTCCCACATTGCTTGTGCAGAAATCCACAGTTTATAATGCAACCAGGAAACTGATTCAAACACAGATTGTTCTGGTAGGCGCCAATAAAAGTTCCTGTCCCAGTCGCAAGGTTTAACGCTGTACAGAAAGTGGTGCCACAGAGTCTGAGAAAAGATGGCCCCATTTGATTAGGAGGGTCAAGGACACCACCCTACCTTTATTTAAAGTGTTACCATATGTTGCAGATAATATGATAAAACTAGAACCAAAGCTAGCCTTATTGTTGGGCCGATAACGGGAAATAGAAAGCCCAAAGAATCCTTTTCCTAGAATAAACTTGAAAATTAGTTTCCTGCTGACTGAAACTATGCATATGCCTTCATTTATGGCTGCCCCAGGAACATCAGAATGATAGCTCTGTGTTTTCTCCTAAAGCCCTGGACTTTATGTTCAAGAATGGTTCTGGATGGACTTCCTGCTGTGGGCCTCATGTTCATTGGCTGTGTGGGTTGTTTAAAGGCAAAGTTCAGAAGGGTCATCCCATCACCCTCTGCAGAATTCTGAACATTAGGATGCCGAAGCAGGCAGCACCAGGAGGGAGATGGGGAAGGTGACAGTGGTCAATCATTTCATGGTAAGTGGTTTCTCTTTCCTGAGGTTGGATTGCAGCTAGAGAGAGTTGGAAGGTCTAGAATATTAAGGAGCACTGGTCTGCTGCTCAAGGACTTGAGATGGGAGAACTCAAAGAACCTTATTTCCAAACGCAAGTGACCTGGAGTGATGTGATGTCACTGTGCCCGGTACCTCAAGTTCTCCGTCTGGCCTTCTTACTCCACGCTGTCTGGGTCTGACTTGCAAGTGATCCCATGAGTACATTCCTGGAAATACGTGTTTTGCCTGCAGTACAAGGTGCATTATCCTTTGCTTCCTTGTAACACTGCACCTCACACTATTTCAAGTCAGGAACTTGAAAACACTATTCTGTTCGATTTGTTTCCAGCTCATTTGGGGGCTCACAGCAGTGCCGTGGGCCCAGACTCTGCTTTCTTGTGTGGTATTTGTGATCACTCACAAAACTACGGATATTTCGGAGCAGCATATCTCCAGCCTGGGTGCATTTCTGGAGTGACCAATCCCAGGGACAGCATGGACCAGTGGACACTTCTCTTTTGCCTGTTTCCACCACCTGTGCCTGGCAACTGTGTGCATGGTATACATCCTTCTTGGTGGAAGGAAGAGTTACCTTCTCACCTAAGTGAGCTGTCTTCTTCCAGGAACTCTGGCTGCCAGGTGCTATTGGGGAAGTGAAGAAGATCAGGAAAAAGGACCTGGAAAAGGAGATGGGGCCCCTGTGGCACAGGGGCTGCTGTGACATCCGCGCTGCCCTAAAGTCAGACGGGCCATGCTCTTAGATCTAATACCTTCCAAGCTATTTTGAGCCTCCTGCCATTGTTAACACACAAACGTCTTTTGTTGCTGTTTAATTTCTACAAAATGATTTTCTAAAGAAAAAATCTCATTCGTTTTTATGGAGATATAAGTTCCATAGCATAAAATTTACTTGAAAATGACCTCAAGGGATTGGAGTGTAAGAACAAAATTGTGCCACCTATGTAAGTCCTACCACTGTGTTATGGCTGATACATTGTATCAACTTGGGGAGTCTAGAGGTTTGGCTGAGTGACTCAGCAGGAAGCCAGGGTGCTTACTTTGTACACATCCTGAGCCTGTGGAAGAGGAAGGCATGAAGATTCTGTGAGAGCTACACGCCTCCTGGGTGGGGGTAGCCTGTTTGCGGTGTAAGGGAAAGAAAGAGGCTGCTTGCTGCCATTCTGTCCTTTTGCTGGTTGTTTTGCTATGTTCTGCTGCCATGAACATTTGCCCTCTGCCATGTGCCACTCTGCCTCTGAACCAACCAATTATGGACTGAAACTTCCACAAACTGTAAGCTAAATAAACCTTTCCTTCCTTCATTTTGGGCATTGAGTGTTTTGTCTCAGCAACGAGAGAAAAGTAACCAAGACACACTGTCTGACTGTACAAAATCTTCATCACCTCCAAAACACCTCCCCTGCCCCTTGAAGGCCACTTCCCATCTCTCCCCATTCTGCTTCCTTCTGCAGCCTTCTTTCCTTTCTGTTCCTCAGACTGCCCACTGACTGTTTTTTTCTCTAGCTGACATCTGCCATTGAACCCTTCAAGTGAATAGCTCATCTCACTTATTGTATTTTTCAATCCGAGAATTCCTATTGGCTCTTTTTGTAACTCCTGCCTCATTATTGACCATCTTTACTTAGTGAGAAGCTGGCATCATTCTGTCCCTCAGAGGAGTAGAAATAGTGCCCTTAGCTCTTCAAGTATATCTACAATAGGTGACTTAAAGTCTTTTAGTGACTCCTAGGCTTCTTTGAGGACAGCATTTTGACTGCATTCTCTCGTGTGTTTGTTCCATGCTTCTCTCCCTGCATTACCCGTGTTGTCTGAATATGGGCCGAGAGCCTGCCTGTGGCCTCCTGCTTTCTGCCGCCCACTCACAAACACTACAGCTTCATTCATTTGGGGGTTGACTGTGCTTTTCCAGAAACACCCAAGCTCCTTGTCCCAGTGAGGAAGAGAGTGGAAGTTGCATAAAATCGAGACCCGCTTCTGACTTGCATGGAATGGCTGGTAAGGCAGGGGGGCTGCTCAAGGCCTAGAGTTCCTGACTAGGCTGGGCAACACAACGCAGTGAGCTCCCACATCGAGACAGAGAGAGGAAGGACTTTTGAGAAGCCTTTGTTCTCCCATTTGGGATGTCATAAGCTCTGCGCCAGCTGGAAGCTCATGTTACTGCTGCCATGAGCTGCCTGCTGGAGCACAGAAGACTCTAAGCCATGCCTACCATGCCCTTGGCAACAGGTACAAAGTGATCCACACCATTCAAGGAACTATCTCCCCACCGGAAGACGGTCACTGAGCTAACAGAACAGAGACTTCAGGGGTTATACGTGGCATAGCAAACAGAATCTACAAAACGAGCTCGGACGGGTCACAAAAGCAGACAGCACCAGGAGCAACAAAATATAATGACAGCAAGTCAAAGTGGAGCAAAAAGGGGTCCGACCCCAAGAGCTGCCAGCTCTTAACAGATAAAGCTGGAAGTGAGCTCTACGTTTATGAACAGATGAACGCACAAAAAATGTGGCGTTTACGCACAGTGGCATATTATTTGCCATAAAGAAGGGTAAAATTGAGTCATTTGGAGGAAGATGGATGCATTTGAGACCACAGTGTTAAGTGAACTAAATCAGATGTGGATTAAATATCACATGGTCTCTCTAAGAGATGGAAACTGTAAATTATTTAAAAGGGCGATAATGAGAAAGAACACAAATCCCGTGGAGGAGGGGGAGGGTGGGGAAGGACAGAGCAGGGGTAGGCGGGGGTAAGAATGATGGAGAGGAAGTGAGTGGGTGCGCAGTTCCCCAAGAGGAACGTGTGACTGTCTGCTCAAACAAATAACAAGGAGAAGGAGGAGAACGAGAGAGAGGACGCGTGACCACCGCTGTCAGATGAAGAAGACAGGGCCGTGACTGAAAGGAATTCCTCCTACTGGGTGGGGAAGTTATTGGCACCTTGGCTGGAAATAGACTCAGTGCCCTAGAGGGGTTGCAATCTGAGAGTCACAAGGAGGGAAGGCTTCCTGGGTGTATGTAAATCAAGAGCCTGCTGTGTGCTGGCCTGGGAGGAAACGCAAAAGATGACTGCGAACTGAATGAGGTCTGAGGGTGCTTCATTTTCTATGGTGTTATACTGTTCTACATTTTGGGTTCCAGTTTTCCACGTTTGTGGGATTGTAATAATGATTCTTCTTCCTTTTCTCTTTTTCCTTCCTCTGGATGCAGGTCACTTTTTAAAGTGTAAAATCTATGGAAGCTGCTGGGGAATATTTGTGCTGCTCCGAAATTCATGTATTCAAATGCAAGCCCTGACACAAAGGCACTAGGAGGCGGGTTTGGGGTGTTGATAAGATCCTGAGAGCAAGTCCTCATCATGGGATTAGTGCCCTTATAAAACAGGACTCCAGGCTGCCCTGTCTCTTCCTCCCTGTGGGGACACAGCGAGAGGTGCCATCTGTGAACCAGAAAGCAAGTCTGTCATAGACACCAAGTCTGGGCGCCTCGATCCTGCCTTCCCAGCTCCCAGATCTGTGAGAAGTTCATTTCCGTTGTTAGCAAGTCAGCCTATGTACAGTATGCTGTAGCCGCAGTCTGCACGGACTAAGGCAACCCCATTTCACCAAAGGTAGTTTGTTTGACCCCCGTAGTCCTCAGGTTACAACGGATGGACTGAGATTATTGAAAACCAAAATGATTATTGAGAAGCATTGTTCCAGTTGAGGTCCCTTCTCCATCTCTTCTCTTATTGATTGTGGGGAGGGATGCTAGGAGAAAGTACCCCCTGAAGTGCACTCAGTCAAAAATCAGACCTTCGGATTTTATCATTCCTTCCACACCGTTACCTCCATGTTCTTTCAACTTTCTCGTCCTTGTCTATTTCCTTCTATCGGTAGCTTTAACCTTTGCACTACTGATTTCAGCATTTATTTATTTGATCACCCTGAGGCTGCCCTCTCTGGAGTATACTTTTAGTCCTCATTGCAATCTCCAAAATTTTCCCATAAATCCCTGTTCATGACACTTATTTTTAATTTCCAAAGTCTTCCAGCAACCAGTTGGAAGTTTATGAATAGTTTATTTTAAAAGAGTCTTTTAAGAGGCACTGACATTACCTATCATGTTAAATATACAGGATGGCTTGATTGTTTTATCCCAAATATATGATCTTCCTCTTGGTCATATAAATACCTAATGTTGGAAAATATTCATGCCTAGCCAGATTTAGGATGAGTGAGTTTAAGTGCAAATACATTCTGCAGTCAAACAATTAAAGAAATTGCTACAGTAAGCAACAGCTGTCAGAGGTTAATTCTTAATATTAAGGAAGCAAATGCAAATTGAAGCAAATCAAAGCAATTTTCATAGTGACAAAATGAAGCAATGCAGCATTTTAAGCTGTAAGAGGCAGGTGAATTTATGAACTCCTGAAAGCACAGAACTTCTGAGAAACATTAAAAGCTCACTTATGGGGTCAGTTTCTTACATACATGATAACTTCACATACCAGCCATGGGGCTATGAGTTGATTAATATTTTTTACCAAAATAATCTCCCCTGTAACTAACTTATCCTAGGATAAGTTTTAAAAAGCATACAGTGACATGTCTAAAGATTATTCACTACAGTGTTATCAATATTGATTTAGTTATATCAGGTTTTAAAGATTTGGTACATTAAGAAGAGAAATAGACTATTACACAAACTTTGCAAAAAGTATTGGCACTAATTAAATATTTACTATACAAAATTAAAAGACATGCTGCCATTAGGCTAAATTTTAATCATTTAAAACTAGTGGAGAAAATGCAATGTAGCCTTTCATGGTCAATTTGTAATGAATAATGCATCTTACAGACTTACAGTGGCAAAGCTCACAAGGGAATTTCTTTGCTAACTGCTACTGCCTCTGCTACAGTTTTCACTAACTTTTGTCACTTTCTCCACCAGCAGCTTTCTATACTCTGATTGGGTGATAGATGTATTGAACCGTGATGAATGACCCATTGCAGATAAGTACACTGAACATTGGGAGACAAGCCTATCACAGGACAAGCTGCCTGCCAAGTACTAGCTGGGTGTGATAGCACATACATGTAATCCCAGCATTCTGGGGAGGCTGAGGCTGAGGCTGAGGCAGGAAGATACTAAGTTTGAGCCCAGCCTGGGCAACTTAGCAAGATCCTATCTCAAAAAAAAAAGGAAGAAGAAGAAGGAGAAGAAGAAGGAGGAGGAGGAGGAGAAGGAGGAGGAGGAGGAGGAGGAGGAGGAGGAGGAGGAGGAGGAGAGAAGAAGAAGGAGAAGGAGAAGGAAAGGGAGAGGGAGAAGAGGAAGAGGAAGAAGAAGAAAAAAGAATGAAAAAGGTCTGGGGATGTAGCTCAGTTCAAACCCCCTGAGCTCTATCTCCAGTACTGTATGGTCTACTTCCTTTGTGTTTCCCTTTTTGGTTCCCTCTTGTCTTCTACTATGTCCTCATTGATCAGAGGCTTCAGTAGACCAGAGTCTCTAGCAAAAAAGCCTATTTCTCAGTTCTTGGCAGAGACCTGATGTTCTGTGCTCTCTTGCATGAACTAATGGCTAAGTTGTGTTGTGGCAAAAATCAGAAATCGGGTCAAACTCTGCAGGGGATCCAAAAACTCATTCAGAACAAATGGAGTTTTAATTAATTTTAATTTAGGATCAATTTGGACCGGTCATTGCCCCCCATTCCCCACCAGAGAACGTGGCACTTAACTGCCTTTGTTCTCACCTTATATACATTTTTGGTTTCCATGGTAATAGATTGGAATGTCTAGGCCTAGTCATAGTTGTTTACCTTGCACCATGTGACCAGGTCAGGCTCTGGCCATAATGATATATATACTTTAACAATTCAGGCAAGGAGAAGAATTCCAGGACAAAGTCAGAACTGCAAAGTTAACTCTTTACAATCCCTCCAGAATGTTTCTCAAGACACATTTTGAGGCTTGTCTATCTTAAAACGTTGTGCTAAAAGTCGCCACCCATTACATTCCCCCCTCTGTGACATATTTTTTTTTTCTTTAAGAAATACAAAGTATGTCATATGATGGCGGCCTGGGCTCTACTTGACATAGAGTGGAGTATTCCAAAATTGAGGTTTTCTATGTTATACCAGAATGATGGACGCCATAGCTTGTTGGGCACAAGGAAGGCATAGAGAATCAAGTACAGCCTGGCTAAGTCCAATGGAGTCCATCCGAAGGCGCTTGGGGTGTAGCTGCAGCGGTGTTTTTCTTGATCCGTTAGACTGGAGGTTTTTCCCACTGCTGCAACTAAAATATGACTAGCATTGTCAGAACAGAAGTAAGAGACACAACCATGTTAATATAATCAGTCCATTGTAGGATCCATCACAGATCTTTTGGCAGCAGACTTTACCATGGGCTCGAAGATCTCCTTTTTTTTTTTTTTTTAATGGCCCCATGTTCCAGGATGGCATCCACAGAGGTGCTTTATAACCTGTAATACACAAACATACTCTTGTCTCCATGTTCCTAACTGTACTGGTATACCTTATTTATTAATTAAATTTTTTTTACCTATTAATATCTTGTCATACTTTTCTGTTGGTTGTTTAAGACCAAGTTAAAGTGAGACCTGTACTGATCAAAATTAATGTCTTGTTACCTACCAAGGTCAGTTAACTCTCCTCAGGATTTACCTTGGAACCATGTACAGTACTGCTCAGTATTTCTGTCAGTGTCAGCCATCAGGATGAGTCACGGCCTTTGCTCGACCAAGGTGCTTTCTGTGAAAGCGTGGGAGACCTTTTCTCCTGGTGACTCTCCTTAGGCACACTATACACCATACAGTCATTTTCCTCTGTGGTCCCATACTCTCCTTGATCAGAAGGTCAGGGACTCAACCAAGTTATGATGTTGCAGCACAGATTCCCTTATATCCTGGGTGTTATTTTGACCTCAGGGGGCTTGGCCAAAATACTGGTGTCCTTTAAGCCTCATTTGTCTTTTTAATTTTTGGTCTCCAAATCTCAGTTGTTAGACATCCAGCAGAGAAGATTAATGACATTACATTATAAGTACCTTGAAATATAAAGTATAGTCAGAACTGTTATTATTTTTTTTCAATCATGGATGTTCTACTAGTTGAATCCCTGTGGAATGTTAACAGAACAACAGTTATATAGCTTTACAAAGAAAACTAGAAGTCAAAAAAATCATACATAGCATTGTTATATAACAAGCATGATAACATTTTTATAGCCCAATAAAATGGCCCTTTTAGTTATCATTCCTACATAATACATACGAAGTTTTATCCAACCTTTTTAAGACAGGACATCTTTAAGAAATCTATAACGTTGTCTGGGCTGTTTACATTATATATGTTTTTGTTAAAAAAAATTATCATTTGAGTGATGACCTCATGTTGGCCTGACATGAACTTCTTATAAATATCTGGAACTCAAGAGAAAGGCAGATGTCTAACATTATATAAACAATTTTGGTTTTACATCTTAGAATACTGTACCTTTTGTAGGCATCAATACACTTAATATACCATGAAATTAGCAATAACAAATTGCTATTATTTTTTTTTTTAATTTAGTTTGGTACCAATAGCATCTTTTAATCAGAAAACAAACCTTACTGTCTTATTTTTGAAAATTTAACTTTTTAGCATTAACCAATGTAAACATCACAATAATATATTTTGCACAATATTTATTAAGGTATCTCCCATAAGGCTATGGAGATTATTGAGGCTCCTTATTAATGAACAAAAACTGCTTATCAATTGGAGTCCTGCATCATAATCTTTCTCCACCCTAAGGGGTTTTCATTTAATTACCTTAACCCACCTTTGTATGTCCTATGAACATCCATTCATAGTTAGGCACATATGACATTTATAAAACCAATTTTAACATGATTTTGATTAGCCAGCAACTTGGTAGAAGCAACTCTTTAATCTATAAACCAAATTAGATTGCAGACACTTGTCTCAAAAATCAAAAAATATGAAAGAAGAACATTTGTTGAGCTCAAATAAAACAGCTGTTTACAGATTGGACAGAGACAAACAAACACAAACACATACACAAAACAATTTGTTTATAAATTCAGCATGCACTCAAATATGTTTTGACCACTTTGAATTATAAGTCAGAGATCTCTTATAAAAATAACTTGGAAAAATAAAAACCTTTTTCCTGTAATTAATATATTTTAGTATTTTATTCCATCTTAAAAAATACCACCAACTTTTATGTCCTTCCTGAAGCTTCCAGCTTAGACACCACCTTTACATATATTATCACATACTCAGACCTTTCAAATGTTTTTGTATTTTCTCTCTTAAGACTTACTATATTTTAGGTTAATATCACTTACGTAGACTTTTTCCTCTTTTTAATAGCACTGTGGAATCCTTTTTTAAGACTTCACATTGCAAAGATATGTCTAAAGAAATTATGACGATTTAAACCAGTCATTAGGAGCTGTAGTTGGTTAGCAATTCCAGTTGTAGTGCCCCTACAGGAAATGAACAAGCATTAACATCTCTTAACTCTTGTAATAAACTCCATTACCTGATTTTTTTATTTTTTGGAATAACAAGGTTCTAATGCAAGTACAAACATATTTACCCCAGTATCAATTAGGCCTTCAAAACATTTATTTTTATACAACATATAGACCCATTTTACTTATTTCTTGTGTAAAATAAATTTCTTTGTGTAGTCTTATTCTGAGGATCTTGTCTTCTCATGAGGTCTTTATATTTAACAAAGGAAGATTTAGCTATAGGTAACAAAATCAACTGTGTTATACATTTTCTTTGTTCAAAGACTCAGAGATCCATGGCACATGCAAAAAACTTACATCTTACCTTGACAATTACCATCAATCACATTAGGCACAATAGCTATCCTTTTTAACTTTATATCAGCTTTTCCCATTACAAGATCAATTGTTTCCTTAAAGAGAATTGGGGTGGATTTTTCACCCCAGACAGGAGTGACCCTGTAAGCAGCAGGTAGATTTCATCCTGTACTTTCAAATTCAACAGGCATATAAACAAAAACTCATTATTAGCAATTTGTTAATTTATTTTGGTTGTTTATCCCTGTAATATCTTTTCATTTCTGTAGCTTGTGACACCTCTGTCCCCTTACATAGGTCAATGGGATGATGAACTGCAGAAAGAAGCCCTTTCAAAAGCCTGATGATTTTTCCCATGTTTAATCTCATTTGTTTCTCAGTCACCCTTAAAAAGTTTTTCTCTCTTCCGAAGTAAACAAAGTTAACATCTATTGACAAATCACCCCAGGTGGGGAGGTGAAACTCAAACATTACTTTTAGCAAAGTGATCTAAATGGAGTTTGTTTTAAGGGGAGGGGCGGCAGCTCAGCCTGCTCCTTTATCTGGATCTGTTACAGGCCGCCTCGGTCTCCACAGCAGATACAGCTGCACACAAGGGCAGCAATTACAGCACTGTGGAGCAGCCCTGCAGGGTCAGGACCTGTTAAGCTTTTAAGTAAACAGCTGCCAGAGGTAGGAAAGGCAGGAGTACGATCAGAGCTCCCCCCCAACTCATGTAACCCATTTTATTGTGATCTCAGAAAGCAGGCACACTTTGGATGTGAGCACACTGAACAACGCAAGCGCAACCAGGTTAACACAGAACAAGCATTTTAAACAGATAGACAGACAGACGACAAGACAATCAACAAAATCCCGGGAGAAGTAATTTAGCCCCTCCAACTTGTTTTGTCAGTTTAGATTAGAGACTGGTTTGGAACACAAAGCCGGATTTTCTCTCGGCACACACCAGACAGACGCCATCCCTCCTTTAGAGGGTAAAAAGCCCGCTTACCCCAGTGGCTTTTCTCACGTTTCCTCCCGGCTCTGGAGGGCGTGAGTCCTGCTGCTTGAGACCGCATCTCACGTCTGAGAGCCACAAGCCAGCAAAATACCAAGGACCAGGTAACCAAACCTTGCTGCTTGAGACCGCTCCTCACGTCTGAGAGCCACAAGCCAGCAAAATACCTAGGGCCCTTCCCGTCCCAAACCCAGTCTCCAACCCGAACCCAGTCTTGAGAAAGATAAGCCAATTAGAATCTTACCCAGTCGGAGGGTTGAAACTCCATTTGTCCTTTTTTTGTAGCTGTATCCTCCAGGCCTTAGCCCTCTCTGGATGGTGAGAGCTGAATTCAGCTGGGGTGCCGAGCCATACAGGAGAGGGCCAGGGATCCAGAGGCCAGGGCCCCCTCAAAAGAGGAATTCACCTCGGAGTATCCCGGACGAGCCCCCAAATTGTTGCGGCAAAAATCAGAAATCAGGTCAAACTCCGCAGGGGATCCAAAGACTCATTCAGAACAAATGGAGTTTTAATTAATTTTAATTTAGGATCAATTTGGACTGGTCATTGCCCCCCATTCCCCACCAGAGAATGTGGCACTTAACTGCCTTTGTTCTCACCTTATATACATTTTTGGTTTCCATGGTAATAGATTGGAATGTCTAGGACTGGTCATAGTTGTTTACCTTACACCATGTGACCAGGTCAGGCTCTGGCCATAATGATATATATACTTTAACAATTCAGGCAAGGAGAAGAATTCCAGGACAAAGTCAGAACTGCAAAATTAACTCTTTACAATCCCTCCAGGATGTTTCTCAAGACACATTTTGAGCCTTGTCTATCTTAAAACGTTATGCCAAAAGTCGCCGCCCATTACATTTGTAGTGGAGGTCGTGCTGTGTGACATATATTTCCTGGGCTAAAATATACTTTTGTTTATTCTATTTTTTTATTGTAAAGAGAAAAGAACAAAGACAAATATGAAACAACACAAAAGCTACACAGAATCTTAAAACAAGATGATAGGAAATCAGCAATGGTTGTTGTATTACTTATTGTTATCTACAAAGTAGTTGCTCAGATTATCAGATACAAGTAGGCAAAACTGACCAAACAAACATTAACTGTTCCTTACAATAAACCAATAGAAATTAGTAGGGTAATTGTCTTAGCTATCTTGCATATATAAACATATATTTTTATCTTTCCTTCTTTCTTTTCTCCTTTCCCTCATCCCAGTTGTCCTTTCCTATTGAGCAGTTTCTTTCCATTTCACAGTATCTGTTATACATTTCAGATTTTATTTACTCTTTCAAGTTCTTACACTAGGGATTTATTTCACTTATGAGTATGGTCTCTACTTGCAATTTGTCTTTCTTTATAGCTGAGTAGTACTCCATTGCATAAAAATACCACCCTTTTCACCTATTCCTCAGTGGATGGGCATTTGGATTGTTTCCCAGATCTTGCTATGACAAACTGTGCTGCTATCAATGTGGGTGCACATATATTACTGTGTTATAATGTTTTTAATTTTTCTGAGAAAATACCCAGAAGGGGAGTCACTGAGTTAAATGGGACATCTAGTCCTAATTTTTTGAGGAATCTCCAGACTGACCTCCAAAGTGGTTGCACCAGTCTACGTTGCCACCAGCAGTGGAGAAGGGTTCATTTTCCCCCATAGCCTCTCCAGCATTTGTTGTTGGTTAATTTCTTATTGGTAGCCATTCTTGCTGTGATGAGGTGGAATTTCAGTGTTGTTTTAATTTGCATTTCTCAAATGACTAATTATGTTGAACATTTTCTCACGTATTTAGTTGTCATTTGTATTTCTTTATCTGAGAAGTGTATATTCATCTGAGATGCTCATTTTTGGATTGGAACTTTGAATTTTGGGGGCCTGATTTTGTTTGTACAGTGGAACCGCCATAACCACCCTAAAGTAAAAGACTCCAAGGAGCTCTGCAGAGCCACCATGTGGGGAGGACAGGATTGGAGAGGACACGGGAGCTCCGGCCTCCTCCTACATACCTTGCCATGTGCATCTCTCATCTATGCCCTGTGTGATACCCCTTACCATAAGCCAGCAACCATGAATAATGTGTTTCTTTAATTCCGTGAAAATATTTAGTGAATTACTCAAGCCCAAGGAGGAGGTTGTGGGAATCCTCAATTTATAGTCTGTTGGGCAGCAAGTCCTGGAGGCATGGATACAACCAGCATCTGAAGTGGGGGCTAGAATATGAGTCTCAGCCCCCACCTGTACGATCAGACAGGTAGGTTGAACTAGCAGACCGAGCTGGGGTCTGGTGGAGAATCTGCTGCAGGATTGTTTGGTTGGGGTGAGTGAAATACCTCCCACTGCTGGAGTTTGAAGTGCTAGATGAAGTGAGTATTGCAGAATAGGAAAACACCCTTGGCGTTTACCATGATCTGTGAATTTCAGACTGTGATAAAAGGGTTACACTTGACTTGTAACCTCGTGGTTCCAACATCTAAACCCAAGGCACTGTGAAACAAGGACTTTACCGCTGCCTTTTTGAGAAAGTGCTCACTTCATCCGGGCGTGCGGATGCCTGGTGAGTGACTGCAGCAGGACAAAGCTTGGCATCACTGACTTCACTTTGAGACACTCCTTTATTACCCTAACTTTAGGATCAGATTCCTGCTTGGCTTTGCATGTGGACCTGCTAATCATTTAAGGACTGTCTATCAAAACACTGGTAATGCAAGGTTGGTTAGCTCTAAATTTACCCAACTTCTCTTGACCCCCTTCAAGCCAAAGGCACCAAGATAAGAGAAAGTAGGAAATGCCGAAGATTTGCAGGAAAACATACTCAAAAGATCATCCACTGACAGTTTGTACAAAGTCTGGCTGCAAACCCACTGGAGCAGTGCCTTGAATTCTCCTATCCTCACCCTCAGTGGTTCTGTAACAATGGAATCTTGAAGACAGATCACCCTGCACCGTGAGGCTGCTCCCACTAACAAAGAGCAGTCATCTAACTCAAATTGCCGCTCAAACCCTGAGCTCTTTTCCTGACCCTTGCAAAACCAGACTTGAGAAAGTGATCAACCACAAGAATCATGCATTCTTTCTCCTCCTTTCCCCATATAATATTGGAGGTTTTGCTAGTGCCCTCAAGCCTGGGTGGAAGTGCATAGTCCCTTTGGCCTCACGTGATAGCTATCTTGAATAAGTTCCTTTTTTGCTTTTCACCACTACTTTTTGACTTGGTTTCTGGGGCAAATGGCCAGACTTGACATGTTCAGACTCCCCAGTCAAGACCCCTCTGACCTGGGACCCCGACAGCAATTGGAGGGAAAAGTGTCCCACTTCTATGAGCTTTCTGGGTTCTCAGGAGGGACCCTACCCATGGTGGAGCTTCTGGATTTTAACAATTCCTTCTCTTCCTAGAAAGAACCAGGTTAGGCCCTATACCCCTTACCTCACTCTAACTCCCAGTACTTATGAGAAAACAGGTAGTTACACAGAGGGGACTAAATACAGAGGATTGGTTGTTTCAGGACTGGAGGCCAAATGAGGAGAAAGGGAGGCCTCAAGGCTGTGCAGAGAGGCTTACATGGAAGTGGCTGTCCCTCAGCTGGACACCCTGAGGAAAACAGGCCCTATGTCATCAACGATCCTTTATGACTTCAAACACAGAGAATTCTCATGTTTTTGTTGTGGTCCATGAAGCGAGGACAGCTGTGTGGACTGTGGCACAGGATGGGCATGTGCTAACAGTGACAGACTGGGGACCCAGCAGGACCTTCCCACCCCTCATGTTACATTCCTTCCTCCAGATAAGGGACCAGATCCCTCCAGAATGATTCTTTAATATTTGTGGTCAACTCTTAAACAGAAAGACAAGGGAAAGTTATAACATTTTTAGGTGTTAGAGTAGGGTGGGTTTTTATGATGAGCAAAAGGGGTTCTGACCCACTCTGAGGAGCAATTACAGTTCCCATGGGTGACTTGAGGGAGAACAAAGGGTGAGAGGCAGGAGAATGGAAGGTCAGAGAGACTCTTTCCTTCTGAAGCCCTCATTTGGGGCATTATTTTCTGAACCCCAAACAGGCCTTGGGTAAAGGAAGCACCAAAAGTTTTCAAGTAGAAGCAAGGTAATAACCAGGACCTTTGGAAGATTTGTCAAACAAAGGGAAACTAGGCATAGAAAGAAATTACCCAACTGCCCAGAGGATGGGGCAGAGTTTCTGGGTTGAGATAGGGAAAAGAAAGGAGAAGGTGAAGCTGTCCACAGAAGGCAGAATGAGTACTGCCTGTGGCTGACATTGTGAAAGGTGGGTCGGGCTTTGTGGTACACACCTGTACCACCTGTAACCCCAGCACTCTGAAGCAAGAATGTTGCAAGTTTGAGTTTAGCCCAGACAACCAGAAAGACTCTGTCTCAAAGTAAAAAATAAAGTGCTCATAATGTAACTCAGTGGGGAAGCCCTGGGTTTAATCCCCAGTAACACACACACACACACACACACACACACACACACACACGTGAAGGGAGGGTAGAAAAAATGGAACAGGAGTCACTTAGACTTCCCAGAAGGCCAACAGCATAGAGATGACTCCATTTGCCAAGAAAGTTTCCACAGCTAGAGCTGCTCCCCAAAATACTATTTAATACATTAACTGGTTGAAAAAAATCCAAAGGGTTACAACAGACTCCTTTAAAAAAGTGCCACATGATGGTTTAAACAAATAGACTGACCTAAGGGGATCAGGAAAGGGAAATACATGACCAGAGACACCACAGCCAATTTAATAATAAGGGACAGGCTGGAATTTTCATTTTGAAGCTGCTATTGTTACAAGCAGCTGAGTTAGACAGAAATATTGTAGGCAGTCAGACAGGGCCAGGCCCTCATAGGAGCCAACATGAAAGATAAGGTACCTGTGGGCCCCTGAACTCAAGACAAAAGGGGCTAAACAAATGCACCCACATACCCCCCTAGGTGTTAACTTCAGGAATTGATATTCTAAATAAATAACAACCACCTTCTAAAAGGCAGGAAGTCTCTGGCCCGACCCCCAACAGGAAAAGCCCCCATTCTGTATTCATGCTCGCCCTGCTCGCCTGCTCGCCTGTTACATGACTCGCTTCTTCATTTGATCCCAGTTTACTCAGTTTTACCTGAATAGTCATCCTTGCAGTCTTACTGGCTGACCATAGTTTTGTCCATTTCCCCTACCTTGGACCTGCCTCACCTCATGGTTTTTCTCTATAAAAGTCCCTAGAAAAGATAGAGTCCTGGGTAACCCTCTCCGGGCCCCTCTTCTGTCCCTCTCTTGGACAGAAGCTTTCTTTCTCTCAATAAATATATTCTGCTCGTAACCTCCATTGTTCCTAAAATTCATTCTTCGATTTTAGAGAACACGAACTCGTCTCAGGTATCATTCAGGTTGGGAGTTTTTATTTTCCTGTATCACTATGGTTTGCATTTTAAATGTCCCCCACAGGCCCATGTGCTCAAGGCTCATCACCATCCAGGGGAGAGGAAGTTAGGTCACTGGTGCTCCCCTTGAATGAAACATTGGGGCCCTGACCTCCATTCTGTCTCCCTCTCCCTCTCCCTCTCCCTTTCGCCTTCTCTCTCTCTCTCTCTCTCTCTCTCTCTCTCTCTCTCTGTCTCCCTGTGCTTCCTGGTGCCCTTGAGATCACCAGCTTGTCGCCACCATGTCCTTGCTCTGTGGTCTTCTTCCCTGCAATAGGCCCAGAGGAAATGGAGATCAGGTAACCAGGGACTGTGTCCTCTGAAACCAATAGCACAAAGATGATGCCAAGTCTCTTCCTCCTTTTCTTTCTTCCCTCTCATGCTCTCTCCTTTTCTTCCATTTACCCTCTCTAACCATCTTTCTGGTTTTTCAGGTTTGGACTTCTCTTGATTACTTTTCTGTCATTGCTGAGACAAAATACTCAAGGCCCAAAATTAAGGAAGGAAAGATTTATTTAGCTCATAATTTGTGGCAGTTTCAGTCCATACTCAGCTGGCTCCAAGGCAGAGTGGCACATGGCAGAGGGCAACAGTTCATGGCTGCAAAAGGCAACAAAAGCAACGAGAGCAAGAAGGGGAAGCGACAGCGAGCAAGTTTTTTTCTCTCCCTTACACTGTGTGCAAACTACCCGCCCCGGGGAGGTGTAGCACTCACACCCATAGTCCCACTGCTGGACCGTGGATCAGTCACAAACTCTAGCAGCTGCCCCATGACTGCATGAGGCTTTGGGGGGACATCCAAGCAGAAACCATAACAAAACTGTATTCATATTTTATTTTATTTTTTGAAATTAACACACACTAACTGTACATATTACTGGAGTCAGTGTGATATTTCATGAGTGTGCACTGAGTTTTCACTAATAAAATCTAATCACCCTTGTCTGTCCTACCCTCCCTCCTTCTCAATCTCTAGTGATCACTATTCTACTTTCAGATTGATAGCTTTCAGTGTCCACATATGAGAGAAAACACACCACCATTCGTCTTTCTGTGTCTTGCATATGTCACTCACAATAATGTGCTCCAATTTGGTGCTTTTGCAGTAGATGATGGGGTTCCTTTCTTCTTAAGGGCTGAATGATGCACCATTGTGTGGATCTGTCCCATCTGTATTCCATACTATTCCTCAGCATGGCTGTACTGGCTCATATTTCTCCTAACACTGCATGGCAGCTTCTTCCCCACATCCTTACCAGCACTTGTTACTTTGATAATAGCCATTATAACTGAGTTCAGGTGATATCTTCTTGTGATTTTGATTATTTTAAATGCTTTGGAGTATAATCCTTATCTCAAACACATTTGAATCACCCGAGAGACTACTAGGTTCAAAGAAGATACCTTTCTAATTGAGCTGAAAAAGAAAATGCAGATTTTGCAAACCATTAAGTAAAAACGAAAAGTCTTAAAATCTGGATATCACATTTCTCTCCATTTGAACAATTTTCAAATTCCAGTGACAATGTAGAAATAATTTGTGAACTATTCCCTTTCTCTTTGTGGAGGACTGTCAAATCCAACCGGCCTTTCAGTGTAATATTTTTGCAAGCTTTCAAACTTGGAAAAGACAGAGAACAAAAACAAAAATGGGAAGGTCACTAGCTGCCTCTCCTGAGAGATGAATAACCTTCTTTTCATCTACAAAGTTGGTACAAATTGAAAACTTTCTCTCTTGGGCTTTTAGATCGCACAAAGTATTTCTGACATAATTATCATCCTTTTTATCACAAAAGAAAACTCGCATCGGGGTGATGTATGGTAAAAATCCTGGGGAGGACACAGACTCCTTAGTTTAATCTAATTTGAAACCTGGGTGTCTTGAGCTCTGGCAGGTGCCTCCCACTTCTGCATTCTTTGACCTTGACCTGATGCTTCACAGTTTCAATGGGAACATGAACAAGAGACCAGAGAGGGCCAAGAGTAATACTCTGTCCTCTTAGGCTGGATTCATGCCTTCTTAATGACTTTTTTTCTGTTCTTTGGCTTGGCTGCATTCTCTCTCTCCCTCTCTCTTGAATTCACTCTGGTCCAGAGCCACCCCATAGGCCCTTTGCCTGAGTTCGAGATGGAGCTAGAGCCCTGGGGCCCCTGCAGTGCACAGGGACCTCCAGGTGCATGCGCCCTTAGTCAGACCAGGCTTTCTGAGATGCTCTGCCCCTCGGCCACCCAACACTGGCTGTACCCAGCTGAGCACTGGATAAGCCTTGGGGCTGGGATCCTTCTAGGGGCTGGGCTGAGTCAGCATGGGGCTCATCTGGGGCAGGAAGGAGCTGTCCAACTGGGGGCTGTTGTGAGGCAGACAGGTGGGGTCTCGGGGTGCAGGGCAGCCTTCTCAGGGCAGGGACGATATCCTGGGTGACAGCTCGGCGGATATGGGAACAGATGGGATGCTTACTGGGGAGCTATTTTGACTTGTTCCCTTCCTCCCAGAGCTTCCTGGACACAGGCCACCTTCAGCACACAGAGAGGGAGGACCCCCGAGGGGCGCAATTTCAGTTTGCTGTGACATCGGTCTCATTTTCCTTTACTGTCCACACCACTTTGAGATACCCTATGATTCCCCACATGATTTGTTTTTCTTTACTTGGAATAGATTTTCATATTCTGGCAGTGATTTCTTTTAAATTCTGCTGATGTGAATGATATCATACTTAAAATTGACTTCATAGGAAAAATAAAAATATAATCCAAACATTATACTACTCAGTATACAAAACATATTTAATTACTGTGATCTAGAATTAAGTGTTGGATACAGATGCCAGCCAATGAATCTGAGAGTTAAGATTTTTGTGAAAGTGGTTAACAGTGGAAAAAAGGTGATTAAAAGATATAAAACTCCAGCTTCATTTGATGTTACCCATCTAGACGGGCAGGGGCTACAGAGTGTGGCTCTTGGTAGGATTAAAAATGATTAAATAAATTAATGATAAAGGAATTCATGAGAAATTGAAATCAAGCCCCAGTATTTGTCAGATGATACTAAAATAATTCTCATTATCCTTTATTTTTATTATTCATTGTTGAGGGATTGATTTGATTTAGAAACTACGATGAACTCTGTAAACATATTCTCCTTTAAATTAGTCTATGGAGTAGGTAGCACATTTGATTCTAAAGAGGAATTTCAGAAAATTATATTCTTTCTGGATATTTTAATAAAAGGAGTCATTATAAAATGGAGGAAGAATTTTTTAAGTAAACCAACAAACAACCAAAAAATTCAATTACTACTGAAGGAATTCTTATAATTTTAAGAGTTGTGATAAACATTTTTAAGTAAGACAAAATGATTATGAGTCATATTTTTCCTAGTATGTTCAAGCTTACCATATTCAGTAATAGTTTAGTTCATTCTAGTTAAAGAATAAATATTAACTAGGTAAAATAAATTATGTATTTAGTTAATCTTCCACATTCTATTAAGAATATCTATGAAAATTTTAGATATAACACTAGTTTGAATGTGAAATAGTAATTTCGACTCTTCAGCTCTAAAACTCAGAATCCCAGTGGTAGAGGGCACTATGAATTTTGTTCAGTACCAGAGCATTGAACTACAACTGGATGATCTGGGTGATTCTCGAACATCTCCTCCAGCAGGAAACTCACTCCACTCTTACACAGTTCAGCTACACCAAAGTCCTTCATATTGTACATGTCCCACCGATTCTCCACTAGTTCATAAATCTTCCATTTCTGCAGAGACTGATTCAGTTTCTAGTTCACATGATAGACTTCAGGATGATTGAAAACATTTTCATATATTATCATATATCAGATAAAATGGCCATTTTCATATAAAAAGTGGTTAACAACGCTCAGTGTTATACAGTTTAGCGGCAAGCACTTAGCCCACTGAGCTGTACCTCCAGCCCCAGTGTTATACAGTTTAACCCAGGACTGCTGGGGCTGGCTCTCCTCCAAATAAGACTGCAGAGCCTCAGCCCTTCCCAGGACTGGCTGTTGCCACCTGCCCTCCACTGCAGAGCCATTGACAGATGCTCTCCACTCCTGAGGGAGGATTACATGTGTCATGGATGCTGAACCGATTTTTCCCCCTTTGTTTGCAATTTTGGACCAAACAAGGAGAAACCTTGAGAGACCAGAATTGTAAGATATCTGGCACTGACTTGCAGCTGTCCTTTGTTGGACACATCAGAATCTTCTAGGTCTCAAGTCTTTTTGTAAGTGTCTGCCAGTCTCGAAGTAGTCTTCATCAGCCCTGTGGTCTTCTTTGCCCCTGAGCAGCCATTGGCAGAAGAGGGCAGGGATCCATAGTCAAGAGCCCCAGCATAGGAGGCAGCCATGTTCCAGTGCCCACTTCCACCACTCCACTTTCCAGAGCAAAAAAAACACAATGAGTGCTCAGCCACAAGGTAGGGCCACGTAGAACCACACTCCAATTCTAGCTCCCCTTTTCCTGGACCAGTTTCTCAAGTTCTTCCTCCATGCCTGTGCCATGCCTATGTAGTGAGGTCACTGTGACATCTGCGGTGAAGCCTCCGACGGAAGGCACTGACACTGTCTACTGAAATGCCCCATTTTACCCCTACAGCCTTCCTGTGACAGTCACCATCCTGCCTTATACAGAAACTAGCAAAGAAACCGAAGTGGGTCACTGGCCTAAAAGTGCCTAGTATGTCAGTAACCAGCAGACAACCATGGAGACTGTTCATCCTCCTTACAAGGTGAGCAGAGCATCTGAACAGGCAACAACTGGCCTGGTCCTGAGTTTGCCTGTGACTGCAACAATGGGGGTGCTAACTAGGTTCCTTCCTCCCTCCCTCCCTCCCTCAACTTTCTTCCTAGAAATGGAAGAAGAATCCAGTGTGGTGATATGATTTTCCAAAGCTGATCCAAAAGTAAGGGTGAGACTTGGAAGAGGCTACTTTACCTGGCTGTATCACCCTGTATCACAATTCTTATAGAATCCTGAATTGCAAAATTAAGGCAGCAAATAGCTTCTTAATCTAAACCTCAGTGGCCCTCTTGCTATCTAAGAAGGTGACAGACATTCCTTGAGTTTTAGTGGGTTAATTCTCAACAAACCCATCACACACTGAATGTATCTAATGCCTTCAAGCCACCCAACACCCACCCACCTTAAATATCCTGGAACACTTACCTTAACCTGCAGCCGGGCAAAATCACCTGATGCAGTGCTTGGTTTATAACAAGTGCTGAACATCTCAGATGACTTATTGAATACTGGACTGGATAGGAAGACTGAATAGTCGCCTGGTTGTACTTTCTCATCATTGTAAAGTAGAAAATCCAAGGTCATCCCATCACGAGTCTTGGCCTTCATTACAAAATTTCCAACCTAAACTCACCAGCCTGGCTGTCCATTTGCAAACACTTCTGAAGGAGTGTGGCCATCACAGTCCCTCTGGCACATAGTGCCAGGTGGGAGAGCTGGCATCAGAGGCTGACTTTGCTGCAAGGGGGAGTTCCTGGGTTCTGTCGGTCACGGATACATGTGTATGCAGGAGGGGACAGAAGGAAACACCACTCATCTGGGAGCAGAGAAACTGAAAGCCTGGTCCCGTAACTCACAGTCTGAGGTGATCCTACTACAAAGGTCACATTTCTTTCATGGATTCTTTGGGGGAAATGGGTGGGAATAGGTAGTATATTTGTAACCAGAGACAAAAAGATGTAAGGTAGAGGAACTGCAGTGTATAAGCAGGTTCGAATATTATTTGTGATAATGGCAAAAGTTGAGAATGATTGGTGGTCAGGAGCCCATAGTCCTTGAGGACCTAGAAGGACCATCCATCTGCCCATTGGAGAGATCTTTCTGCCTCTGCTCTCTGGTCCTAGGTTGTCTTGTGGCCCATGCAGGGGGAGATTCTAGGATATCTTTCCAGGTCACCTCCTTCATACCTTTGCTGTCCTCCTGCTTCCTCCCAGCAGGTCATCCCCAGATGCATGAACACTGTTGTTCTGAGGCTGATGGGGTTGCCATGATAACAGATTCTGAATTGTGCATGTCCTTAACAGTGTCATGACAGATCACTGAGGACACAGCAGGCACAGAAAGGCAGAGCAGGACAGGGGTCGAGATGCCTGAGAGAATAGCTGTGGGAAATGGACGTGGCTTCTCTCTTGCTGACCTCTGCTTGCTCAGCCCCGGCTGGGACCCTGACATCTAAACAGCCTCCTGCTAGGCAGAGAACAAATAAACTTTTGACCGATTTCTGGGTTCTAAACAATGAGACTGAATAGTGTCAAATCTCATAGAATGGATATATTCTGAATTGTCCAGCTTGACAAAAGCAAGCAGAAGCCTCTGATGAATGACATTATAAAAAGCCCAGACTCAGGGGTAGCAATCCCGCCTAAAGTACTACCGAGGTACTATAATCCCAGCACTTTGGGATGCTGAGGCAGGAGAACTGAAAGCTGGGACCTAGTGGGGGGCAACTTAGTGAGACCCTGCCTCAAAAAATAAAAAATAGACTTGGGTGCGGCTTAGTGCACGCGTTCTGGGTTCAGTCCTCAGTACTACATACACATGCGCACGTGCACAGAGACCTGCAGATAAATAACCTCGTCTCATTGCCTCAGCCAATTGCTTGCTGGAAGGTCTAAGTGTTCGGGCCTACAGTGACATTAATGCAGGTGAAAAATGTTTAAACTCTCCCGATGGAAGTGAGAGGCTAGAGCAGGAGCATAGGAAAACCCGAGCTGTCCTCCAGCCATGGTGCAAAGAGAGATGTGGCTGGCAAGGGCCCACGCGCAGCCTCCAGACTCCACAGCTCCGTGTTTTCTGGGGACGCTTGAAAGCAGGTCTTGGTACTTTCAGCAGAGCCCTTAGTGAGCATGTGGCAGATTCTAGGCCTCTCTGCAGAGCTCAGACGCAGGGTGCTGAAGCACCTGGCTGCTCTCCCGTGCTTCACCCATGACTCATCATGATGCCCAGGGCAAGAGTGTGACAAGGTGCTACTCCTACAGTTCTGGCCTCATCCCTTTCCCTAGGACAGATGAAGAAGCAGGAACCTTGGCCAGGTGACACAGAGACTCTGCAGGCTCTTCGACCTGTCAAGTAGTAAAGCAGAATCAATCGTGGAAATAAGCCCTCACTGTGGTTGGGAGATTATCATCTTTACAAGGCAACAAATCACATCTGCCAGAGTTCAGCTCAGAGCAGGAGACTTGTAAAGCAGCCTTGGACAAGCAGTGAGGCTCCATGCCCCAGCACATCGGATGGAGAGAGGAAGCCGGGATCCAAACTGGAGCAGGCCGTGCACACCGAGGCTGTGTGTTCAATGGTGTGGGCCATCCAGACGCACACCAGAGGGTCAGCTCCAGGCACTGATGAGACAGCATCAGACACCTGAGCACCCCGGTTTCCCACTTTCTTTCCTCCTACTTATGTCTGGTAGTCATGGATTGAAATCACTCTGATCTGGGTGCACAGTCAACAGACTTGCAGGGACAGCATGTGTGGACCTACCCTTGCCCCCCGGCTGGGCCCCACCTTCCCTGGTTACTCCAGCAAATAACTGGACCCAAGGGGTCATTACCTGGCCATTTCTGCCTGGTGTGAGTCTCAAACAGATGACACTTGTTTGAGAGTCCTCCAAGAGCCTGGCCAAGACCTTCTCAGAACTCTACCTGAGCCAGGCTCTTCCCAGTGTGCCCCGCCTGACTGTTCTGAGGTCTGTTGGGGGACTCATGGTGAGAAGTCTCTCCTTGCCCGCTCCCAGTTCCTCTTCCTGCACTTTCACAGATCTTTTCTGCCAAATCTCAAGCATGGCTATGGTGGTAATACCAGAAAATGAAAGTCCGCAGCTTATTAAAAGGATTAGACTACATGACCAAGTGGGATCTGTTCCAGAAGTGGAGCATTGGCCCAACACACAAGTGTCAATCACTGCACACACTGTAATAACAATAAAGAAAAGAGGAAGAAGACCCCACAGCATCATCTCAATAGATGCAGAAAGTGCATCTGGCAATGTTTGATCATCTTTCATGATGAAAACTCTCAGCAAACTAGGATTAGAAGAGCACTCCACCAACCTAATAAAGGGCATCTGTGAAAATCCAGAGAGAACATCCTACTTAATAGTGAAAGATTGAACTCTTTCCCCCATTATCAAAATAAAAAATCTCATCTCTTAAGATATCGACTCCTACCACTTCTATTTCGGCAATGTACTGGAGGTCCTGGTAGAGCAATTAGGCAAGAAAAAGAAGTAAGAGAAATCTGGATCATTCAGATTGGAAAAAGGTAGTAAGATCATCATTTGCAAATGACATGATTCAGAAAATCCTAAAGAAGCCACACACACACACATACACACACAAAATAACATGAATGTTAATAAACAAATTTAGGAAAGTTGCAGAGTAAAAGTATATACAAAAGTTGATTGCATCTCCACACAGTCACAATGAGCAATGTAAATTAAGAAAAAGTTAATTTAACACCAAAAATACTACTAAATATAGTAGGATTCAGTAGACTTGTAGGCTGAAGACTGCAAAGTGTTATAGAAAGAAACCAAAAGAGATCTAAGTGTTCAGAGAAGCAATCTGTGCTCACAGAGGAAAAGACTTAATGTTTTTTAAATTGTAATGCAAACTAGACTGCATATTCAGTATATTTTAAATGTGATTTTTCAATAAAGCAATAGGAATCAGTAGTACAACTACCTTAGCCATCCTGTGTATACATATATACATATTTTCCCGTCTTTCTTTCTTTTCTCTTTTCACTCATCCAAGTTGTTCTTTCCTTTTGAGCAGTTTCCTTCCCTTTCACAATATCTGTTGTACCTCCTAGATTTTATTCACACCTTCAGGTTCTTACACTAGTGAGACGATACAGTGTTTACACATGCGGGTCTGATTTATTTCACTATGAGTATGGTCTCAAATTGGCGTCCATTTACCCATAAAAGCCACATTACATGCCTATATTTGTTTACCTGACTAACCAATTCAATTTGAAGATATCAATATGTACTACAACCACCACTGCTCATTTCCTATCACTTTGTCGGAAATTCTGTATTGCTTGTATTGCTTTGTGTTATTTTGTAAATGTATGTATGTTTGTTAATATGTTTTCACTCTTTTATCTTTAAAATAAAAAAAAAAAAATGTGATTTTTGTGGAGATGGACAAGATGATCCCCAGTACACATTAAGACACAAGGTGTGATGAGTGAGTAAAATAGTCCTTAAAAAAGGAACAAAGTTCAAGAAAGACTTCCTAATTTAAAAATATACCACCAAGCTAAAATAATAATGGTGCTGGGACAAGGATAAACATATAGGTTAGTAGAATAGAATTGAGACTTCCAAAATCAATAAAACATCTATGGCAAAATACTTTCTAGCAAGGAAGAAAAACCACTTAGTGGGAAAGTATTGTTTTATCAAGAAATAGCAATGCACACTGGCTTCTCACAAGCAAAAGGGTGAATTTTGACACTAACACAATATGCAGTAGTTAGCTGAAATGGATCAAGCCCTTGCTAAATATAAGTGCTGAGTTCTTACATGGAAACAGTGTCAATCTCTGCGGCCTTAGATTAGTCACCAGTTTATTAGACCTAACACAGAATACACTAGCAAGGAAACAGATCATTAATGGATAAAATGAACTTTATCCAAATTAAAATCCTTTTAGCTTCAAAGAACACCATTAACAAAGGGAAAGACAATCCAGAGAATGAGTAAAAACAATCGCAAATCATATATCTGACAAGAGTCTAATGTGCACCCATGTTTATAGCAGCACAATTTGTAATAGCTAAAATGTGGAAGCAACCCAAGTGCCAATCCACAGAAGACTGGATTAAAAAATTGTGGCATTTTTATATAATGGAATATTATTCAGCTATAAAGAAAGACAGTTTTGGGGACTTTGTAGGCAAGTGGTCAAAACTGGAGTCCATATTCATAAGTGAAATAAATCAGCGATACATGTGCAGGCAATGTATTGTATCACTGGTGTAAGAACCCGAGCGTGGGAATATAAACTAAGAGACATGAAGGAAATCTGTTCAAAAACAAAGAACAGATGGGACGAGGGAAAGGAGAAAAGAAAGAGACAAAAATGTATGTATGTATATATGAATATACATATATGCAGGAGGGCTAACATGGTTCTACTATTGTA
>PVLD010009894.1:0-73963 GCA_004027595.1 Dinomys branickii | reverse complement strand
CTATAAACATGGGTGCACATATATCAGAGTGATATGATGTTTTTAGATCTTCTGGGAAAATACCCAGAAGAGGAATAGCTGGTCTAAATGGAACCTCTAGACCTAATTTGCGGAGAAATCTCCAAACGGCTCTCCACAGTGGTTGCACCAGTCTGCATTCCCACCAGCAGTGTAATAGAGTCCCTATTTCTCCACAGCCCATGAGGCAGATTTCTTAAAATAACCCAAATTCTTGTTTTCTGCCTCAGGTGAGGTAACCACGGTTTTTGTAATTATTTTTCAGTGTGTTAAAAAACTGCTAAACTCGGCCCTTTTAAATTACGGCAACAGACAACATGTATCTTGAGGCAATTTCCATCTTCAAAGGGAATTTTCTCTCTGGGAGGGATCCTGGGACTCTCACTTGAATTACCGCAGTCTAAACTCATGCACAGAAAGCAGAGCTGGGCTAGGGCAGGCCGGTGAGAGAAAGTCGTCCTGGTGCAGTTCTGAGCGGCCAGTTTCACTAAGGCTGAGCCCTGCATTTTCCACTGAAAGTAAGACACCGAGTAAAGAAGAGACACTCATGAGAGAGAGAAGAGAACAGATATGTGGAAGACATACTGTTATTGGGTGTTGTTGGGCATACATAAAAAAGTGAGAAAAGAGAAGGAAGTTGAACCTGGAGAGAGGAGGGGTCTGCGGAGGAGGAGAAAAGGACAGAGGAAGGGAGCCAAGAGGAGAGACAGAGACAGCAAAAAGCAAGAGGGAGAAAGAGAAGGAGAGAGTACGAGGGAAAACGTACTGAGAATGAAGAAAGGTGTGAAAGTCTCTCTGCCCACTGACAGCCAAAGCAGCATGTTCTTCTGGGTCTCAACATCGACTTAAGTGGAAGGAAGCAAGACACACCCTTTTCTCACACTGGTAAGTTTCCAGTCAAAAAACCAGAGGAGGAAAATATGTTTGACAATCTGTCATTCCTTTGTGCATCTTAGAAACCTTTGGACTCTGAACAAAAGCGCAGTCATCTATCCATGTTACTTTGTTTTGAAGCCTTTCTTCCCTCCTTCCTTCCTTCCTTCCTTCCTTCCTTCCTTCCTTCCTTCCTTCCTTCCTCCATTACACTCAAGGCGTGATTGCCATCAAAGCCCATGTTCCCTAAGAGCAAGAGCCAAGTGTGCTGTGGTTTCGTTTTTGAGAAGTATTTCCAAACAGTAAACATCAAGGGCCATAAATAGGGAGGCACATCTTTTCATTACTCTGTGTAACATAAATATTAGGATTTCCAGTAATGCGCACAACTATAGCAGCCCATAATGCAAAATCAACATTTTAAGTACAACGCATTTAGTGTGTAAATATGCAATCATAATATATTTCTAATATATGTTAAAATATAAATAAATACGTAACCAAACAGCACATGAAAAGCTTCAGGTTCCAAAGTAAAATCATCTGTTAATGTAATCAGTCAGAGCTGGGGATGTAGCTCCACGGCACAAGCGCCTGCCTGGTGAGCACAAGGTCCTCAGTTTGATTCCCGGCACCATAAAAAACAAAACAAAACAAATATAATCAATAGGAAAAAGCACCTCAGAAAATCAAAATGAGTCAGCAATATTAAATGAAGACCCTAAGCCAGGTCTGTCCTGTGCTTTGAGAGTAAACCATCACCAGCCTAGCTCTGATGGGCCCTTAACTTTGCATGGCTAAAGAAAGGGCTCTTCAGAGAGAAAATATGGTTCAAACATCTCTTCAACATCCAGTGCTAGAAATATTTGAATGGCTCATACATCAAGGATTCTGTCCCTACAACCTGTTGTACATACTTTTGAAGGTGCACATGCCTTTTATAACCCAGATCCCCTTTTTCCTTATATTTTAGGGCCTTTAAAATTCAATTAAGGTATTTCTAATTGGGACCTACAAATAAAAGATAACAGTCAGTTGCAGATTTACAATGATTCTCCTTAAATTTTTTTAAGCCATGATATCACAAAGGCATCACACATAGAGGGGCAACTACTTTGAATTTTGAGGCTTGATTCCCTCCTACATCAGTGACAGGTGCTAGGGCAGCATCGAGCCACCTCCCAGTCAGCCAGGGGAAGCTTGGACACCCTACGGAGTGCTACACTACTAAGCTGCCATGCTTGCAGGTTAGACGCACTTCTGAGTTATGATATTTTCAACAGACAGTACGTTTGTCAGGAAGGAAATCCACCAGACATCACAGAGCATCTGTATTAGAAAGTAGAATTTTATAAATGATAAATCCATTGCACATCCAGAAAGTTCTGGACAACCTTCAACCGTAGAGTGATGGCTTTTTATGCACAGCGGGACTGGAGCCAGGCTTCACAAGGCTGTCTCAGGGGCAGAGGAGGGACAGCCGGGAGAGACTTTGGAAGGTGAGAGGCTGCAGCATGAAGGCCAAGCTAGTTAAGGCCCAGCAAATCGGTCTGCTGCAAGGTGAAGGTGACAGCAAGAGGTCACCCACGTAGACTCCTAGACAGGGGAGAGATGCGGAAAGTGGTGGCTTATTATGACTGATCTGGCACTAACATGCCACTGGGGACTAGCCTGCAAGGGCTGAGTGTGCAAAGATGAAACTGCTGTGCAGAATAGCAACGAAGGCCTCACACATGGAGGGGCCAGGAAGGGCAGGTGCGGTGGAGGGAAAGGCAGGAGCCCTACGCAAGAGCTGCTGGAGCCTCCTGGACACACCAGGCTCAGCACTATGCTTCTCTCTGGGCTGGGGCTGACAAAAGTCCTTCAGCCTCAGGTCAGGTGAGCCCAGGAAACAAGTTGGGAAGGTTATAATCTAGGTCTGGAAGACCATTCCCGTGGCCTTCAAATCCAAGCACTCAGTTCTGTAAATCTTTCCTTTCAGATGGTATCTTCTTCACACAAAGTTAGCAGGTTAGTGTAATACCTATCTTGTGCTTATTCCCTCTAATTTTCTTCAGGATTATTGAATCAGGATGTCAGAAACATGGTTGTGTTTTCTTCATCTTCTTTAAACTAGGTGATGTTAAAAATACAAAAATGATATAAAAATGTTCATGGGCTTACACACATTGATTTTACTCATCAGCAAAGACTCCAAGCTTCTCCTCAAAGCTTAATCACATGTAAGATGTTTTTTCTAATCAGAACAGCTGTCCATATTTTCAGGCAGATGCAAAAATAAAATTATAGACAGTGGCAGCGGCAGAGAACTCCTATTTATTTGCTGATCCACCTGTTATACACGTATTGATTTTCAGTTTCTAAGTAGGGTGGCAATTAGAGTGATGAATAAGAACCTGTCCCAGCCAATCCGTAGTGGAGTCTTGGATTTGCATACTGCATTATCATTAATCAAATCCTTTCCCCTGTCATGTAAGTGTCTCCAACAGCCCTGTGAAAAAATTACTCAGTAATTTTAGATCACGAAACAGAACCACGGGACCACAGATGGTTCACTTCTCATGAAGCACACATTCCTTTGGCTACTGTCTTTCTTCTGATGAGAATGCTGTTAGTTATCCACCTGGAAACTGATGGCAGGCATAAATGTACACCTACGCAAGCCACGGACCTCTCAAAGAATTCAGGTGGATGAAATGAACAGAATCAGTCTTCAAGGGGTCCATATCCCAAAACATAAAAAGATAGAGAAAATGCTCACTGACCCAGGGAAGGCCCAAAGTGTCCAGAGCAGATCTCTGGTGGCCCAGGTTCTTCAGACCATGCAGATGTAACCATCCAAACTCTAACTCTGCCACCACCACACTGCTTTTCTACACAAACCTCAGTTCACATTATTTGGATTTCTCCTAAGTTGCTAACCAATGACAATCTACCAAATTTAGACCTTATTACACATGTTGCTTTCCAATTTTCTAAATGAGGGCCTTACCCACCCTACTAGAATTCTTAGTTCCATGTGGCAAAGGAAGAAGAGTCCTGCGTCCCTCTGCTCCCAATCTGTAGCTATGAGAATTCCACATCTGCACATAGTTCACAAATAATCACTGCCTCATCCATATGAATCATGTAACATAATTAGAACAACATCTTTTGCTCAGCTAATCTTTACTAAGAGAAATTTCTTTCAAAGTTAAAGGAGGGAAATCTGGAAGGAGAAAACTTTTTGCTAAACATTTATCTAATACTTTAAATGTGCCTAGCTATTTTGGTGAGTCCATAACTGTTAGGTTAGCTTTCCTCCATTGGTTAATAATCTCTGCTCTAAGGATAGAGTAGTCAAATTATTTTTGTAGTGCCTAAAATTACTGACTGTCATCAGTGAATAATGTATGACTAGTCCCTATTGGATCAGGGTATTATAATGAAGTCCAGGAAACACTGGGCTTCTCAGTACTTGACACTGGCAGTCTTGGGCTATCAAAAGTATTTGAATAAGCACTGTCCTAGAAGAATAAAATTGGAAATTACATTTAAAAGTTTTCATTACATTAAAAATAATATAAGGACTATATCCAAAACGTATCATGTCAACAGGGGCACAATCTACAAAATCAATAAAATATTTCTACATTCTTTTTTTTCGGACTAAGTGTTAAAAATCTAGTATGTATTTTATACTTATAGCACATTTAAGATTGTGTACTAAACTTTATTGGAAATATCTGGTGGACATTAAGTTTCCTAAAACTTATAGTTTAAAAACATACTGGATTCGCAGAACAAAATTGTTCTAAAAATAGCTTACACTTTTTAATAATCGAAAAATGTGTCCATTTTTAAGTTTAAATATGAGTTCATTTAAATTAAATGCTCAAAAACATTGAAAAGGCCTCAGTGGGCAATATCCCTGTGCTAGCAGCCATGGGACCACACTAAACAACACTGGGGCAGTCTCTGTCCACGTTACAGTTTCAGCAGTAATCTCTAAGCCAAGCATGTCTTTGTATTACTGTGATTTATGCCTGTGTGGACCTTCCTTAGGCAAGGATAATGGAAGTAAGCAGTCATAGCTGATCATCTAGAAGGGTCCAGGATAGGTGACTGCTTGCCAACCAGACCCCATGAGCACAGTCTTAATTTTTTATAGCTTCAAGTACTGAGACCTGCAGGTATCACTACAGATAGGAGAGAAAGAGGTAATGGAAGGGTATCAAGGTGTTCTCATCTTCCAGGTCTTTCTCTCAGCCTAGAGACAGGGCATCACTTCTTGCTGATGACAGCATGCACAAGGCTTAGTGAACCTGTGGCAGGCATCCTGCAGCGGACAGTTTGTATCATTGAAAGCTCTAAAAGGCTCACCATCACTGGAACATGCTGCCTTCTGTGTGATTCTAAAGCAAAGAGCTTTGTTAATATGAAGTCAAACGCAAGCTTTGATTTTAAGCTTGGAATTCTAATAGGTACACTGGACTTAGCCTATGAGGATGGCCTTTTTAAGGTAGTTCATTAGCAGGTTACAACTCCACGTTAGCAATGCTGCCATTACGAAAAGATGTGGCGATATAGTCTTTCAAATGTTGGTATTTTTATTCTAAGCAATGGATCTGTGTAAGTGAGAAATCATTGTGAACAATGGTTTCATTAGGAACTGACAAGAGCTGTGTAAGGACAGCTACACAACAATCTGGTTATAAATAAGAATAAAATGTGGATCAGTTGTGAGGCCATTAACAGAGTCCATCTCTGATGTAATGGATGACGCTAGTGATGCAATGAAATTGCATGTGGTCTGGAGCAAATGACAAAAAAGATGCATGCATGGTGATACTTGAACACAGTTAAGTTCCTAATCATCTACTTCTTTGCACTTGGAGGTGCTTTTCATTTCTTGGAAAGATGGGTCAATGCTTATTGGTTACACAAGTTACACTTCATTTTTTTTAAAAGGGAAGTATAGAAAGTGGTGGAACTTTTTAGTAAATGTTCTCGAACTTCAGGCTCACGTGAGCAATGTTACTGATGCAGACTGCACAGAGTGGAGATTCTGATTCTCTCATCGCATTCTTGAGGTCAAGATAGTGCGAGGGGCTGGTGGGTTTCTCTGGTGGGCCAAGGAACTGTCACTTTCTAAAACCATTTAGCAGGAGGCTGATCCCAGAAACAATGCCGAGAGTCTCTCCCCTCCAGGGCTCTCTTCCTTTTTCCAGTAATACAACAAAATTATAGAATACTATAGCAAACAAGTGATGCAAAAAATAATACTGCAAGCCATTCGCATTGCTTCCCGATTATTGTTGGTTCAAAGGAGTAGAATGTGGCCTCACGTTATGAGTGTAGCCAGGCCACCTGGGTGCAAGTCACATGGCAATCTGTGCCAGGCCAACCCGGCCTCAAGGTGACCATCATTCCACTCTGTCCTTAGCTCCCCTGCTGCTAGGTATCTGGATGAGATTCAAGGTATTAGTCACCTTTGACACATTCACACTGACTCTTTGCAAACAAGTATTTTGCTTCCTCACAAAAATCTCATTTCTGTCACCACAGAAAAGAAAATTATGAGCCTGCCTCTTAGCACGTGTGTTTGTTTTACTTGGAAAAGGACTGAACACTCTTTTCATCAATCAACTTAGGAGAAAAAGGAACTTAATAATAACTACCTCTTATTTCCTTAAACTAACAAGATGAGGGAAGGGAACTGAACACTGGAGATGACCCCAAACTTGCAAAACTGTCAGGTATCCAGAGACTATTATGACAGCATAATTAGAAGTTTCAAGATGTGGTGCTGCAATTCTTGATTAAGCACAAAGGAACTGACTTTGCCATGGACAAAAAGATAACAATACATTTCACATTTATAAAGTTATTTCGATATGATTTTCCTCCCATAATGAATCCTTACAAAATCTGAGAAATAATTATTCTTTTCCAGATGTTGAAATCAAAACACACAGATTATTTTTTGCTCCAAAGTTACATGTGTGACCGACAGAGCTGAGCCATGAAACAGTATTTTTAGGCTTCCCCACAGTGTGTGATTTAAGACTCTGGGCTCTGCAGGCATTCAGAGGGTTAGAGGGGCCTGAGTAACTGCCACCTGTGACTTGCAAGCTCATTTGGTTGGGGTCTTTCTGATCCCCACTTACCTTCTTCTGTTAATTATCACCATGTTTATTCATTTTAACCCTTTTGTATTTCTTGACTCTATTTTTTCTTCTCTGCAGTGTCCAGGTTCACACTAACCTCTGGACTTCCGCCACTCATCCCTTGATTTCCATCATCACACTGTCTCTTGACAGATGGGTCCCCTCTCCCTGACTTGCCTTCCTTCCTTCCTTCTCTCCTTGTTCATTGGGTGACTTAACAAAATGATGCCCTTCTTTCTCCATCCACCCATGTCATTCACTTCTCAGCATTTTGTTCGTAGTCCCTTTCTCTGGAAGGGACAACAGTCACCAAAAGCTATTTGCTTAATATCAACTTCTCAAAAAGGTTTTTGACTGTCACCGGAGTATGGGCTAGGAATCTTCAAAACTCACATGAAAATGCAGGATGAACCATGAATAATTCATCATTACAGTTGAATACACCCAAGAGTTCATTATTAGTCTTTGAGTTGTCACATGGCCATTTTTATTAACATGTTGCTGACTTTTCCTGCTGCGATTAAAAATTGTCCAATACAGCATGACATAGATTGGTAAAAGTGATCAGTAAATCATGTAAAAAGTAGAACCTTTCTCTACAGCCAGAGGAGAAATATACTTTTACATGGAAGGAGCTCTTTGCTCCTAGTTAAGAAAAATAAACAAGTAAACATTCCCTCTGTACCAAGGACTCCTGTGGAAAATCAGCAGGAACTGGATGAAACTATTTCTGCTGCTGCTGGCCTTGCCCTAGGGTGACACACACAAGTTGTCACTGCTGTCCAGCTGCCCAGCCAGAAGGCACATGCAGCCGGAAGCTTTCCAGAGTTCTGCAGGCCAAAGAGGCAATGCCACACTTGTGACTCTGATTAAATAAACCTCAGTGGATAAACACCTGTGGTATCTTCCCTTCCTCAGTTCCCAGTAAACTTATACATGTATGTTTTCCCAAGAAACTGTAAAAATGCTGACATGTATATAAAAGAACACGGAGTTTTGTAAGAACTGAGTGTGACTAATGGTAGAAAATGCATTCACTAAAACAAACAGTTTACTCTGCTATTTTCCAAATCTCACAAAAACAATAATCAGCTAACAGCTTCAGAAGTTCCCAAGAGTTTGGAAGATACAAAATCAAAATGAGACCCAAACATAGCTATTACATTTGCTAAATGTCTTGGTTATTTTTCTTTTGTTGCTGAGACAAAATACCCAACGCTCAAAATGAAGAAAGGAAAGGTTTATTTAGCTTACAGTTTGTGGAGGTTTCAGTCCATACTTGGCTGGTTCAGAGGCAGAGTGGCACATGGCAGAGGGCAAACTGTTCAAGGCAGCAGAGCACAGCAAAACCAACCAGCCAAAGGGAGGAACGGCTGCAAGCAGCCTCTTCTCTTCCCTTACATTGTAAACAGCCTACCTCCGCCCAGGGGGCGTGTAGTTCTCACACAGTCTCCATGCCCTCCTCTTCCACAGGCTCAGGATGTTTACAAAGGAAGTACCCCAGCTTCCTCCTGAGTCACTCAGCTAAACCTCTAGATTCCCCAAGTTGACACAATGTATCAACCATAACACTAACACTAAAAGATTAAAAGTTTCATTCACTCCCAAGGGAAATAAAACTGTCACTCACAGATTAAAGCTAAGGCAAGACACCTAAGCAGAGAATCAGTATCATACTTCTACCCACTTTAACCAAGTGTTAGAAAATACTTTCAACACCTATCATGTTACGGGTGCTAAGTTCTGACTCATTAATAGCAATAGACATATGAATAGAAGACCATTTCCCTTCCTACCTGCTAATTCCTGATTAAAAGCTAAGCTTTTCCTGTGCTTAACCATCGCTTGATTTGGGTTGCTCTTGTCATTCTGTGTGTGTCTGATCTCCTTTCCCTCTCCCAACCCCTCACCCCTTCTCTGAAACCAAGAACTCAAGCAGGGAAAGAGGGAGGTGGTGTGAGACTTTATACCTCTCACTTATGGGGCCCTTCTTTCAGAAAAAAACAACACGGTTGGCCAGGTTGGAGGG
This sequence comes from Dinomys branickii, assembly GCA_004027595.1. Taxonomy (NCBI): domain Eukaryota; kingdom Metazoa; phylum Chordata; class Mammalia; order Rodentia; family Dinomyidae; genus Dinomys; species Dinomys branickii. The sequence goes on along the minus strand of PVLD010009894.1, from coordinate 64,894 downwards.
ATTTCTTTGGTTTAAGTCACTCCAAATCTTGGGACTTTCCATGAAACTTGTAGTCAGCTGCAAAAATTTGAAAGAAGATGGTTTACTGCCATTTTATTTCCTATGTGACAAACTTAATATGAAAGATATTAATAAAGTAAGAAGCATATAATGTATTTTTATTCTTTAAGAGACATCCCTTTATCCTCATTGAAGAGGCTGAAGATAGGTCTAATTTCACCTTTTTGGAAAGCAAGAATAACTGCTTCTGTCTTTACATATGTCTTCATATGTATCCTGAGTACTCATGTTTCCCGTCATCTAGAAAATGCAGGTAGGATGATGAGGCCCAAAGGCAGGACCCACAAAGGAAAGCTACAGCCCTGTATCGGAAGTGTCTTCTAAGTGCTAGGCATCTCCAACCACTGTACCTTCTCGCCCCATTTAAATTACTCTTATCATGTGAAAAATTCTAGCCTTTTTCCTTAATATCCAGGAAGACAAAACTGAGGATAAGAGAGATTAAGTCATTTGACCAAGGACTAAGTTAGAGAGCAAGGATGAGACCTTGAGTAATTCACCAAAAACAGCTGGGCTTTGAGAAATTTTAACATATGGTTCCCCAAAGAAGAGAGAGAATTTAAAGAACAGTGATAGAAGGTCTCTACATGAGGAAGTTCAAAAGTGCCACATACCCAAAGAAAAGGGAACAAAAACTTCCATGAGTGCCAGATAAAGAATGTTATTAGTGTTGTCAATAACGTCTAAAGTTTTATGGTTTTTAAAAGGTGGAAGGGTTTCAATACCAGGTACTAGCTTGGATTCAGGCATAGCTCAGCCACAAAAGTCTGGCTAACAAGTGATTTAATAACCCAGACTTGCATCATTTGTTGGTTTGGCATTTTGTTTTGCTTAACTTTGCTGTAATAGCTATGAAACATACCTGCGATGGCAAAAGTTATTATGATAGAGAAAGTTTCCCTGATCTTTTGGAAGACCACATCCAGAATGGACTAGAGAAAGAATATATTTTAACGACATTAGAAATGGAGAGTGAGGACACAGAACTGCCTATAGTCTCCCCCACCTTACGACCTGAGGCTGATGTAGTTCTTGGTGCAGACTGAAGAGGAAAATAATTGAGCAATAGGCACTGGGGAAAGTTGGGAAAGACCCAGAATAGTGAAAGTAAGGATGAAGAAAAGACTTGGAAAAACACCAATAAATAAACTACTGATTACACTAGTTTCTAAGCAAATTCTTACTGTTAAAAAACTCATTTGAATTTTCAGTGGGAATGATATGCAGTTTTCAAAGGGCTTTACACTTTTTGAATTGTAGACAGCATTCTTGCCCAAATTCCACAACAGCCTGAACACATTAGAAATAGGAGGCTTCACTGTCATATTACTAACAAAGAAGGAATCTGGAAAAGTCTATTTAAAAATACAGCACTGATCCATAGTGAGCGGTTTAAGCAGGCAGTCAAGATGGCATCTCCGTAGTTTTCCTTGTAGATCCAACACAGAGCTCTCCCACTATGGAAGGAGGAAAGGAGCAGCACCTCTGAACATAAAGTGTTTTAGTCTAAGCCCAAAGAGAAAACTGAAAAGACAAATATTTTGAAATACATCTTGAAGATGCAAGCAAGTAAGTAAATGCACTGCAGGAGGAAAAAGATACATTCTTTTGTAAAAGAGCACATCACTTGTCACTGTTAATAAATAGCAAAATAGCAATCATTCACGTAGGATTTTTTTTAATCTATAATGTAGTATTTACTAAAGCAGCTGCTTCTCTATTCTTTTTCTAAAGAGCTTTATGAGCATAACAAGAGAAAAGACAAGCTCATAACAGCTGTCTGATGATTTGTTCAAATACTTTTGGATAATTCAAGCAGACTATTTAGTCCACAGCTTTGGAAATTCCCAAAGGAATAGACAGAATGACCAATACGTTTTGGAAACATAAAACAGACAAAAAAAAGAGGTCAGATAAACACTGTGACCAATGGTAGTGATAAGGGATAGGGGAAGGAAAAAATTATGAGAAATTTTAAATCTTATAGGAAAGTCAACCAGATAACATTCTAGAGAAATAAGAAAGCAAATAAAGAAAATTAAAAAGAAGAAAAAGAGAAAAAGTAGTAAGAGGAAGGATGAAAACCAGACATTGAACCCTAAGGAGGAAAGGCCTATGGCTTTGGAGGAAGTGGAAGAGCTACACCTCTGGTTTCTAACTCACCACTGTCACTTTCTCGGGGTGAGAATCAGAACAGGCAGCCGAAGCTTCCTGGAACTGGGGCTGATTCTGTGAGATGACACTGTAGACAGCCAGAGAGGGACTGGGCCTGGTGCCTGACAGTGCAGCTGGTCAGGGTTTTCCTTGGCCCAAGAAGCAAGTCTAGATTCAGGACAAAAAGCCTCAATATAAAACACGAGCCCTTAGACCCAACTACATAACTGTCTATACCACACTTCTCTTGGACTTGAGTTCAACTTGAGCATGTCCTTCAACCATGCAGTGTGAACAACCACCTTGAGTCCTAGTGATTTATAGATAACATCTGCTCTTAAATCAAGTCTAGTTGATTTATTCATAAGTGAATGAGTCACAGACCAGTAAGTGCCAATTAATAATAGAAGAAATGAATTCCCATTACTTATTTTCAAATCATGATTTCTGAAATTGATCTTTAAAGTCAAACAAAAATTAGCAGAGCAAGTGAAAGAGAATGAAACTTCCTTTCTCAGACCTAACTTTAAATGCAGAAATTTACTACACACTCTTATGAGTGAGCTAAAAACTATGTATAATCTAAAACCAGTCATTATGAGAAAGCTGCCAACTTAAAATTAGCCTAAGAAAGCACTGCTTCCATGTGATGACTTGCACGACATTTACTATCTATCACACCTCATTTAGTAAAAACTTTCAAAAGGATGAAGCAGTAAGATTAACCATTAACCAGTGTCTCCATTACTTTTCTCTTTACTGAGACAAAATACCCAACACCCAAAATAATGGAAGGAAAGGTTTATTTACCTCACAGTTTATGCAGGTTTCAGTCCATAATCAGCTGGCTCCAAGGCAGACTGACACAGTGAAGGGTAACAGTTCAAGGTAAAGAGGACAGCAAAAGTAGCAGGAGAAAAAGGGAAGGAAGAGCAAGCCTCATACTGTATGCAGGCTCCCCGACCCCTAGTGCGGGTGTAGCACACACACCATCTCCCTGCCTTCCTCTTGCACAGTATCAGGCTATTTACCAAGTGAGGACCCTGGGTTCTAGCTGAGGTCTTAAACTTCCAAGCTTCTCAAGTTGACACAATGTATCAACCATTACAACTGCCAATACTGAGTTTTGTATCAATCTTTATAAATAATCACAGGTGAAAGAAAGAATCAGGAAAGTGACTAAATAATGGGGGATAGCATTTGCAGAAGGAAGCACTTGTAGTGGATGACAAACATAGACATTTTTAACAATCTGAGATTCTAAAAACAATATGGGCAGATTCACTCAGAAGTTCTACAGTTATTGAAGCTTTTATAATGTCAAGCCATATAAACTGTTTGGAGAAAAAAGTGCTTCTCAAACAAACTATCAAATATAGCACTAGTTCACTAGAGGCCACTTACACAAACAAAATGCCTATTCAGAGACCTGTGAGAGGTAAACACATCATGCTCAGAGGAGCTAGGGCTGCCAGATTACTAATATTCCCTCAGCCGTCCAACAAACACTGTACGGCTGAATTGTTTAACCACAGCACTTGACAATCAAATAAAGCCTGGTGCTTCCCTGCCTCTTATTAAGATCAATCATAGCGTAAATTCAGTCACTCAAAAAAGTGACAAGGAGACAGTTTCACAGGTGATTGCATTCTAAAGAGAGTTTTCTGGGAACATGCCCAGAGAGTACCACAAAATTGCAATGAAAAGGAACTCACAATCCAAGAAAAGACACCTAATAGCTTTATTTCAAATCAAATTTAGAATTAAGATAAAAATTTAACATAATCCCACTGGATCACTTTAACACAGACCAGGACTGCTTGCCCCCACATCTGTAGCACAATCTAGTTACAATTTATGCATCAACATTGGTATGAGGAATCACTCTCCAATTTCTTAAACAGGCACTGGGTCCACCCACTGACAACCCTGACAAACTGTATCAAAAATGTTATTTAACACATCTTAGACTGATATGAAATATCGCTTAATCACTTCCACCTTAAAATACATATTTATTTATTCTTCTTTGTTCTCCACTTCTGCCACCTCCAGGCCTATGGTAATAGGGCCTTTGCACATCTTCTCTTTCAGAATTATTTTACAACTTTGCATTCATAACACAGTCCACAAATGATATCGTACACTAGCTGCTTGACAGTTCCATGAAATAGTGCCATAGAATTGCATTTTAAATAATGCCTATTTTTAAGAGCTTAAGAAACTTTTATTATATCAAATTAATGGAAAACAGCAGCACAGGATGTGCTGTTACCACAGCTACACATTTAGTCAGAATGGTTATTTGCTCACCAAAGATGGACGGATGCTCAGGAATCACTAATGATTGGTTCTTGCTTTTGAAAATGGATGAGGTGTGCTTGAAAGCTGTAGTGTTTAAATTTAAAAATTTATTACAGTAAAAGGCATAATGCCATTAGTCCTTCTCAGAATCCTCCCTTGACTTGGAACATACCTATCCCATCTTTCCTGCCACTTTCTGAAGCAGTTCTGGAAGTCCTCTTTCACGTCATTAGTTGTGTCAGCCTGGATGCCTGGAGTCCTGAACAGATTCACAATGTTTCCCTTTCAGGGTAATTTCCCATGCAGCAAAGAGCCAGGCATCACACAGTGCCAGACCTGGTAAATAGGGTGGATGAGGACACACTGCAATAGTTTGGGAGCCTGTCTTTCCGCCGCAGGGCACTCAGCAGCAGTATTCTCTGTATTTCTTCTGATCTCACCTGGAAAAAAAAAAAAACCCTCACGAAAGAGGCCTTTCAGAGCTGCTTCAGAAAGCAGCAAGGCGGGATAAGTATATTTGATGCAAGGCGGAGGATTTGAGCAGGATGAACGGCAATGTGTCTTTAATCAATTTTTAAACTTAAACATTCACTGTATTTTTCCATCACCCTCATGGATCAGAAGCAGAGTCCCGGATGTGACACCACTGAGCCGTCAGCGAATGTCTGAGAAAGTCGACGCATCCATTTATTGAGATTTGAATGTCACCTGTGTTTCTGGGACTGTATCCCACACTTCAGAGTGAGATGTGAACAGCATACCTAGTGTGTCCTAGTCGCCTGCACCAAGGCTGTGGACACTCTGTCACTCCTCGCTCTGTTTGTCCTTCCCTGCTGCAGACAAGAGTCCCTCGAAGGCATGAAGCCTCAGCCCCAGACCCATGGCAGCGGAACTAAGGAGACTCCCTGGAATGTTTCACAAATTAAACAGCCCAGGAAAGGAGCGTGCACAGAGAGGTAACAGAAGCCTTGGACAGAATGGCCTTGCCCTGTCCTCCAGATTTATCCAGCGTTGCCATGGACTGAATTCTCTGTTCGTCACCCCTTCTCTCTCTTGCCCCAGTGGTTATTTGGCCAAGGCCGTGCTCACAGAGTGCTCTTTTATTTTTGTGTATTTGCTTTTGGTATGAAATCTCTTTAAGTATTAAATACCTTCAGGGTTACTCATTTTCCAAAATATGAAGAGCATAAAATAAGAGAAGGATGTGTGATTATTGTGTAGTTTGAAGATTAAACGGAATGAAAATTAATAGTGCATTGAGAACATTCAATGTAGAGTAAATGAATTCAACATGTTATTAAAGGGCATATCAAAGGAATTAGCTTAAAATACAACCCAAATCAGAAAATAATATGTTATGTCTTGATATTAATATACTACATGTTTCAGCTGCCTGTAGGGTTAATCTAAACCCTGCAAAAATGCTTTCAAAAATATTCCTATAGCAGGGTGTGGTGGCACATGCCTGTAATCTCAGCACTCAGGAAGCTGAGGCAGGAGGATCACTGAGTTCAAGGCCAATCTGGGCTACAAAGTGAGTTCAAGGGCAGCCTGAACTACGCAGCAAAACCCTGTCTCAAAAAGAAAAAAAGAAAAAAAAATGGGTTCCATGCCGTAGGCATATAATAAATTTTCTATATTCTTTCTTCTATATACAAATTAAAAATAGAGAAATCAGTTACATATTTACTTGCTCTTTGTAAAATTTATACATCTTACCTCATAAGTATACATAATTATTATGTATTCATTAAAAAAGAATATTTAGAGTGAAGATTTTTAGATATATAAACTAAAACTGTTGATTTAGTCAGTAAATTCTTTGTGATCTGGAATATTTTCCTCCAAAATAAACTGTTCTATTTGTTTGTTTTGTGTGTTGTTTTTTTTTTTTGTACTGGGAATTGAACTCAAGACCTTGCACTTGCCAGGTAGGTGCTTGTGCCACTGAACTATATACCCTGGTAATAAATTGTTTTAAATTAATTCTATTTATATAATTTTTATGAATCGAGAATTAAACTTATTCTTCCCATTGACTGAAAAATTATGCACAGAATGTACACTTACTTATACTAATATATCCTCTCATTCAATATTTGTAAAGAAAATCCTACTTGCTGTGGTTAAAAAGGTTCCTACCCCAGTGAAAAGAGCCATTTTAAATATCTGCTTCAGTGAAATCTTAGGGTCCAATTCAGATTTACCAATTAACTGAAATTTTAGAGTATAATTCAGTTTTAAAAATTAACTTGATATAAATATTTATTATACCTCTACCTTATTTTATTAATTGAAATATTTATTTTTAAAAGACACATGCTTTTTAATATAGGTAAAGATGTAATAATATAGGTAGAGGTGTAATAAATCCTAATTCGATAGTGAATAATCAGCCTTGCTTCACTTAGTATGAAACAAAGCCAAGCTCCACTCCAGTGTGTAGAGAAAGCGCTGGCTCAGCAGGGATCTCCTTCAGCCTGACCCAGAGAGCACAAGGCCATCACAAGTACGCAGGAGGCCAGGGGAGGGATAGGAAGCACTCCTGTCACGTAGCATCATGTTAAGCAAGTGATATTTCTTGCTATACAGGAGAGAATCTATGCAATCAATGCTGTAACTCATAACTTCTATTTGAATAGTAGAAACATCCAGTAACATTGATGGGAACCTCTGTGAGCTACTGCATTAAAAATACAGCTGTCATCTGGAAAGTAGTAACTTCTCAAAGGAAGGATTCCTCATTTGTCTTTCAGTTATATTTGCTAACAGCCAAGATGTTCAGTGCTTTTCTGACTAAGCAGTGGATATATAGTGTGGAGAGCAGCGGGCTGCTCTCACCCCTGCACCACACACATGAGCCGCCATATGAGAACAGACAGCAGTCACATGCGTGTTACTGAACTGGCAGGAAATACATGGATTCATTTTCCATTCCCCAGGTGATTCTACAGAATACAAAGGTAAAAATATTTTCACTGGGTTTCTCGATGGAGATGCTATCAGCACTTGGGGATGGAAAACTTTTTGCTGATAGATCATCACACACATCACTTAGGACTCCAGAGCCCTAAACAACAGGGGCTCTGTGCAAACATTCTGACCACCTTTAGGCACTTTCAGATTTCCTCCTTATGAGTGGAATCACCTCACCTCTCTCTCCAAACTCACAGCTGATGAAAACCAGCATGCTGGCATGTGAAACGTGTCAGGAGAAAGCCACCCTAGGCTTTTTCCTGCTATGCATGTGCCTTTGGGGTGCTTGCCCTGTTCTAAAATCACATACCCATATTTCAGAGCCCTACCAAATCATACACACAGCCACGTTTTTATCAAAAGCACTAAAAAAGAACACACTCCCATTTGAAACACAGAGATTTTCAGTGCTGTAGCAACCTGAGAAAGTATTTTCCCCAACACCCTTCTTTTACAGATCCTAAACCAAGTGATTTGCCTGAGTTCATAGCTACTAATTAGTGCCAAAGTTCAGCATAGAGCCCACATCCCCCAGCTCTCTCCCCACGCCCTTCCACACCTCTCCAACTCCGAAATGCAAAATGAACAAGGACCTCTGATACACACCTCAAGAGACTTTTAAATAAGAAATTTTACCTCTAATAAGCCAAAAGGCAGACTTTCTTACCCCTGAAATGCACTTCTCCTGACATGTCTGCCCTTAGAAATATATTCATATATCACTAAGAACAAACTTTTATTAAAAAGTAGTACACAGCTATTGAAATTCTGCCTTATAAAAACTCAACTTAATTTTTTTAGTAGAAAAAGAAAGCCATTAAGTCTTTTCTAGTGAATCTGAATGCTGTACTTCCAAACAGGATACTTTTGAGTCTTACGGTAAACATATCTGCCAACCACAAACCACATGGAACAGTTAAAAATACCACACACTATGAAAAAGGCAGGGCAGCTCCCTGTTAAGTGGTCTCTCTGTGAAGTAACAGCATACAATCAATACATACACTAAATATAGTCATTATTTTCTTAAAGAAGAAAAATGTTAGTCTACAAATTTATACCACTTCCACTTTTACCACAAAGAACATTTTTTGTCAGTATTATTATCAGATTGACTGGATTGCCCATTTCTTACCTGCATGTGGCTTTTTAAAATAAATATTTCAATTAATAAAATAATGGCTGTGGTTTTTCTAAGTTCTTAATTTAACATCCAATTTTACAGCTGTTCAGGCACCTAGACTACTATCACTAAAATACTTTTTTGGTCTTTTTGAGACAGGGTCCCACTATGCAGTTAAAGCTGGTCTTGAGCTCACTTTGTAGCCCAGGCTGGTCTGGAACTTGCAAGGATCCTCCTGCCTCAGCCTCCCAAGTGTTGGGATTACAGGCATGCACCACCACGCCCAGCAATTAATTCTTTTGGTCACTAAACTTCTTGAAATGGGTACTCAGAGTTCAAAGATATATGCAGTTGTAAGATTTTATTTTTCAGCTCTAAATGAAAGTATTGAATCTAAACATTTAATGTCTTTCTACAAATAAATGAAGAGACTTCTGTCAGACTTACCCACCTCCACTATGTGTAGGTACACTGGAAAATAGCAGTAAACGATTATGCAGGATTAAAGCCACACAAATACTGGGCACCGTTCTGTAGAGAATCAAAATCTTTTAGTTACTACAAAATTGGCATAGACCTTAAAGGCTGGTACGCATTGGATGTACCCTCTTCTAGCTTTTCATGATTTTTAAGTGCCACCTGTGAATCACACGTGGTCCTCAAACTACCGTGTGCATTAGAATCGCTTGCGGGTATTGTTAACATGAAAATGCTGGTCCCAGGCAGGGTGCAGTAATTTGCACTTTGTGGGGAGAAACCAATGCCGTTGGTCCTGCTAGCACATTTGCGAACTGCTGCCTTAAAATATTTTAAAATATTTTTTATTGCTGTCAGTAATCAGAAATACAATTTTCACTTCACACTGGCCACATATACACAGCTCAAGCTTAATATTTGAAAAATAGTGCTCATAGTTTAATTGTCTTTTGTCATTTAACTTGAGAGTGACTGTTGGCTTGTATTGCTATTTATCAGGTGCCTGACAAGCTTGGGTCAACTGCTTCCTTCCAAGCACTTTGCACTACATAAATTAAAGATGCATACTGTGAGGCAGTAGAGAGTAAGAAGACCCACATTTGCAGAGAGAAAAAAAATATGGTTCAAATCATTTAATACAACTTGCCCAAGATCACAAAGTTTAAGCATTTTGGGGCGAGGGTGGAACACGGGTCTACTGCCAGAGCGTAATGGTGAGAGTTGCCCCCTAGGAGTGAGCTACCTCACTTTGAATCTCAAAACTACCCCATCATGGCTGTGTGAGTTGCCGCAGATTACTAAGCCTCTTTGAGCTTCACGTTTTCCCAGGTATGCAAGAGATGCATTGAGAGGACCTATCTGAGATCAGCGAGGATTAGATGTGGAAAGAAACGACACGTGTTGGGCATGGTTAGCACACAGTAGGGCTTCAAAATGGTTATCTATTACTACACAGAAACTGAGATCTTCCCTTTGTCTTTCTTGGTCAGTTACTATCACCAAAGGGCTCATCCTCTTCAGCTCTATTTCAGCTTGCCAAGCTGTCTCTGGTCCTTCCCCCTCCTCCATGGCACTCAGTACTCTTACAGCGTTTGTCCCCACGTCTAGGCTTAAGCAGTGGGAACAGACTTTTGCATCTCAATGGAACAGGAACCTTTCCTATTCCCCTCTCAGCAGGAAGTCAAGCCCGCTCAGGTTGGTCTCTACAGATGGATTCTGCTCAAGCCTAGTGGTGGAGTCTCGTTCTCGCGAGAGAACTTTTGAGAGCAGCAACCCATCCCAGGCTCTCAAGCAACACCACAAGAATGCACTCATCAAAAAGACCTGCAAGCAAGCTCCAGGCCAACACACGGTAATCACCTGAGACCAGGGTCTGTATGATATGTTAAACCCACTGTGGTTCTAAAATGTGTAATTGTAAAGCACTGAAAGGTACAGAGTGAAAGAGGTGGGGTGCTGTATTAATTTGAATTCACATAAATATGATTAGGATCCTCAAGTCTATATTGCTTACTAACTCGAGTACCTCAGGTAACATTCTTTAGCTCTCTGAACTTAAAGCATCCCATATAATAGAAATAACAGTACTTGAAGAAAGCATGATATAGATTACTTCTAAAAGTAATTCTAATTACTTCTATATTTAGAAATAATATATGTAACAACATCTCCTGGATGGCGTGGCACTTATGAAGTACTTAATTCATTAGAGTGACAGTCATTACAAGAACCCATGAGACCCGAAAAGAGAAACATTTTAAGACAAAGTAGAAGACATTTATCACTTTTGGGAAGTTGGAACAATTATTCTGTTCTTTCAAACTTCAATTTGATGGTCAGCAAACAGCTCTAGTCACAGAACAACTAGCTCTAACTTCTTGATAGACTTTACTTTTAAGGAAAAGATTTTTGTCCTCCATTTTGCAGAAAAATCCGCAAGGGAACTCTTCTATACATACAGCAAACTAAACTCACATGTCCATCCTTAAGTAGCTAGTTTCAAAGTTACTAAGATTGCATTTCACTTCTAATGTTTTAAGGAACATAACACTCAGGGGCAAGGACATTTTTCTCTATCAGGGAGGACGTTACAGGTTAGAACCAAAGTGTCCCCAAAAAGTCTATGTGTTCAGAGGTGGAGCTTCTGAAAAGTCACTGGATCATGGTGATGCTATACTTACCAGTGCATTAACCCACTGTTGAGTAGATAGCTAGGTGTGGCATTAGGAGATGAGGACTGGTCAGCAGTGCAGGTCATGGGGCCCTGACCTGAAGGGTGTACTCACGTCCATCACCCCACTCTCATTCTCTCCCCCAGCAGCCATGAGGGGAGCAGCTTTCCTCTGCCATGCCCTCTGTCATGTCATTTAAAAATTGGAGCCAACCAGCTAGGGACTAAATCTTCTGAAACCAGGACCCACATTAAACCACCGTCCTTTAACATTGATGGTGGTTGTCGGGTATTTTGTCCAGGGGTTGGAAAGTGACCAGAACAAAAGTTGATACAGAGAGGTAGGATGTTGCTTTGACTATAGCTGATTATGTGGTTCAGAAGTCTTAGAAATTGGTTTGCAGGGAGCACAGAGAAGTTTGGAGATGCCACCTAGGGAGGCCTGAGAACACTGTAAGCAGAGATTGACGGGGGATGGTGGTGGAACCTCAGGAGACAAGAATGCTGACAGGAATGCAGACAGTAAAGGCTGAGCTGAAAAGGTTTAGCTTGAGAAAGAAGACCCTACTGGAAAATGGGCTGGAGGCTGTGTAACATTCAGGCAAGCCCACTGTATTTGTATGACTCTGAATTTAAAGGTGGTAGCCTAACTAATCTGACAGAGGAAATTTCAAGGCAGCTCAAAGTTTAGGCTGTGGCATGGATATTTCTGGCTGCTTTTGGTCAAATGTATAAAAAGATGAAAATATTGCAGCTTGGTCAGAAAGAAAGCGCAGGTCAAGTTGGAACCAAAGGAAGTGTTGTTGCTGAAAACGATGTCATTAGAGAGAAGCCACGTACTTTGTACTGAAACAATAGGGAAACAATCTTGAGGGCATCTTGGGAACTGACAAAACCACACTCACCACAGGTTCAAGGGTATAAAAGTATAAACTCTGGAAACTTTGCCTTTGAGAAGTGTCTGGGGGTATCCCACTCATTCAGGGTTGCAGAGGGAAGTAAATCCATGTGTTCAACCACCCAGGCTCTCAGAGGCTGCATATTCATGGTACAAAGGGACCAAGCTACTGCTTGAGCTGCCAGCAGATCTTAGTGTCATTCACATGGTGTTGATATTTCAGGTTTACAGGAGTTATGGAGTCACACACACTTCTACCCAGATTTCAAAAGAGGGCCTGAGAGACCAAGCAAAAATGTGTGACAGGATCACAGTCCCCGCCAGGAACCTCTAGAAGGTGAAGCATGGGGCTGTAAGAGTGAAGCCAAAAATTCAGTAAAGAACCCACCCCACAAGTTAGCGATAGGAAGAACACAGAATGGCTGCTCAGGAAAGCTGCAGGCAGCAGGCAGAACCAGCACAGGAGAGAGGCCATGTGTGCTGTAACCAGCAAGGCCATAGGGGTGGAACTGCCCAAGCCCTTTGGATCCCACAGCTCATCACAAACTGCGGCAGGTGCTAGAGGTGGAGCTGTAGGATTTAATGATTGCCCTGCTGGTTGTCAGTCTTGATTTGGTCTGATTCCTTTCTGTCCTTCTTCTTCTCCCTTTTGGAATGGAAATGTTTACCCTGTGTCATTGTATGTTGGAAGTATTTAACTTTCAGGTTTTTATAGGGGCTCACAGCTAAGACCTTACCTTGAATCTTGGCAGAGACTGGACTTGGACTTTCCAGCAATGCTGGAATTGTTAAGACTTTGGCAGCTCTTTTCAGGATGGATTAAATTCAATTTCCATAACGATTTGGACAGGAGTCGTTGGGGGACTAGGGCTGGAATGTTATGGTTTAGATCTAAAATGCCCCCCACATGTTCAGTACTTGAGCTTTTGACAAGTGATTGGATCAAGGTGATGCTATGCTCATCAGTGAATTAAGCCACTGACAAATCCATAGCTGGATGTCCTGTTAGGAGAGAGGTCACTGGTGTGACCTAGAAGGAGCAGGCAGGACCCTGTGGAGGAGCAGGTCACTGGAGGTGTGACTTGGAAGGAGGTATATTCTTGTCCCCCATCAGCTAGTCCCAACCCGCCCCCCCATCCTCCTCCTCTTCCTCCCTTCCCTCCTTCCCTTCTTGCTGGCTGCAATCAGGTATCTTTGCATCTTTCCTCTGCCATGCCTTTCTTCCATGCCACTTCTGTCCCGTAGACAACCAACAAAGGACTAAATCCTCTCCTCCTTTAAGCTGCACTGCCCCAAGGATAGGAAAGTGGCTCCTACAGAGTGTAAAAACCATATTCAGAACGTTTCAAGGAACCACATAAAATAACAGGGAAAATGTTATTGGCTCTAAAATACTAAAGTAAAACTACACAACAGAAACGTATGAATACTTAACTAAATGTGTTACAAGCTTACAAAATACCAGTAAGGCAATTCCATCTAGACCTACAGTTAGCCTAGTTGTGTGGTATGAGCACCCTATGCATAAAAGGGTAAGGATGAAGGCATGAAAACCATGCCTTAAGAAAACCTCAGCTAGGATACAGTTAAGCACTGATACAGTCAGCTTCTCGGATGGCAACCCAAAAGGTAAAAACACAATGATTTTTTAGCCTTTCTTAACAAAAGAAATGCTAGTTAATCAGAAGAGATATACTTTATAAAACGCCTCTCAGTGAAAGACAAGATGAATTGACCATGTAAATCCTTAAGAAAATAATATTAAAACATAATAACACCAAGTGCCTGTCTCCTTTGCATTGACTTTTCCATGTAGCTCATCTCCTTTATGTTGACTCTTGGTGTAAAAAAGAAAGGGTTCCCTATTGAAGCATAGTGCAGTGAAGGCATTTTAACAAAACGGTATTGTAGCAGGAGTAGGGCATCTAATTTCTGGTTATATAACTTGACAAAGATTAAGAGCTTTAAAAATTTAGAGAAATAAGTGGCTGGGTTACTGCTCTTAAATATTGATGCCTATACTTCCAGGCTTCCCATAGATATGGCAGGAGAAACTTGAGCTGGAGATCCCTGGCTAGTACCTGAAACACAAGTGCTATCCATTCTCGATTGAAATATTACTCTGCGCCAAATGGCAAATACGCCAGTGGCAAAAGGAACATTGATCTGAAAGCAAAATGAGCCATTTATATTTTGGATCAAATGGAATATGAGCTCTTTTCTACATATTAGGTAACATGGATCAGTGGAGACAAAGACAAAATTTTTTTGGAAGAAACTTTAGATTGCTTCAGTCTCAAGGGAGATGAAAAGAAAATCAACATAACAGAGAATCCTTAACACAAAAGTGTCCTTCTAAAATTCTTTCTCTCCGGCCACCACCATATTATCCTGTAATTAGATCTGATTTCCCTCCAGTTTTAGCACTCAAGATAATTATTCAATACCCAAAATTAGTATTTCAATTTTGTTTGATTAATTAAGACTATTACCACTTCCGCGGGTAATATAGTCAAACTTAACTTCATTTTCAGTCTTCTCAGATAAATCTAGGACCTCCCACTGGGATTTAATATAGCGCAAATTTTATAGTATAGTATAAAAAATGTAAAAAAATGCAACTGTTTCTATGATCACTAAACCCAAGTGCATTTTGTGATTTCTAAAAGGGAAAGACTCCACAGTAGCTTTCCTCTGGCTTTGCTTACATTTGCTTTAGAATTGCAAAAGCATAATATTTTATCTATTGTAGGGATTAAATAGGCTTGCACGGGCTGGTCTAGAAAGTGAATTATGCGTTGCGGCATTGTTATACTTAGAAAATGAACTCTAATTCCACATGGACTTTTGCAAATGGTGGAGATATAACTATCTGCAGAAGCTGAAGTCCTCCAGTACTTCATCCACTTGTGATTCCACTTAATCATTATTAAAATGACCTTACCTACTGTGTTTCACACACTGGGCTGGGCACTTGCAGGGTGACTCCCCACCATCCATATACCATTGAAGAACTCACAGTACTTTGCAAGTGGAAGAAGGCACATAATAACCCTCAAAATGCAGTCGTGAGCCACATAACATTTCACCCCAGGGCAGACTACATATATGAGAGAGGTCCCAGAAGATCAGACTATAGCCTGGGTGTGCTACCGGTAAGCTATATATATCACCTGGGATTTTGTAAGCACCCTCTGTTATGTTCACACAAGGACGAATCACCTTAGAAGGGATTCTCAGAACTCCCTTTGTTAAAGGAGGCATGGCTGTAATTATACAAATTATGATTAAAACACAGGGCAGCAACAAGATGAAATCATTGATTCTTCCCACATGGAATTGGGTCAATTTTCCCAAAAGAAGTTGCACTTCCATTTGAAGTGGGCCATCGAGAATCAAGAGGGACTTTCTGGGGGAGGGGCCATTCCAGAAAAATGAATCCATGAACAAGAGACCAGAGCACAAGCAAGAAGACGAAACGCAAAATGAAGGGCATGAAAAGAACTTCTAGACAAAAATTTGAAGAGTTCCAAGTTCATATTTTAAGTCCTTGGGTTATCAAAAAGGTTTTAAAACAACAGGTTTATGCAGTCAGCTCTGCACTTTATAAAGTCACTGTGGCAATGGAGCCGTAAGTTCAGGTGCTGATTAAAAGCACACATGTACATGATAACTTCTGAATATTTTTCTTCACACTAATCATTCCACATCCAAATGTGCTTCTACTTAGCTGCTGAAACCAGCAGAGCCTTGCGAAGTTTCAGCTCACAGAGCAAGGATGGACAGGTTACCGTTGGGAGACTCAGTGTGGCTCTCCGGCTCCTTCCAGGAAGGGTATTAACTTCACGCCTAAGTCAACCATTTACAGTTTCATTGTAAACTATTTCTGCATCTGGGAGAAATCTTAATCTTTTAGTCATGGCTTTCAGAGTACACAGGCATCTTTTCGTCAGAAATCTGCTTGTTTCCTAGTGCGATGCACTGCATGTGCAACGGATGTGTGGAGTCCCAGTTACCAGCAGTGGACTCCACACCACTGGGTCGCTGTCCCTTCCTACTGGGCTCTCACTGAGGTTCCACTCAGCTCCTTTAGGGTGGTTTTCCAAAGCAGTCACTGTGCCAAAGATCAAAATGTGGCCGAGAAAAGGAATGAGAATATAAATTCAAGTCATGTCCCACTACCAGCCCAAAACACCAGAGGAAAATAATTCCAGGTGACCAGATGGCATGGAAGCACTGCTTGGACTCGGAGCAGGACACCAGTGCGTGACTGAACTTCACAACAGTGGGATCTGCTTCCCACCTGGGAAGCTTATCCCAGACACTAATAGGGCCAGAAAACAGACACTTTTCAATGGGCCAGTAGGTCACAGCGAGACTCTAAGGGCACTGTTAGTAAACATCACTAGGCTTTGGCCAGAGCAGCAAGTAATTGGACTCAAACTACTCAACCACTCCTGGCCACCTGCTGCACATTCCTCCCCTGCCGCCCCACCCCCACACATTACCCTGCAGAGTCCAAGATCATACAGGAAATAAAGCCCTGATCCATGAAAGCTTTGGCCATTACTATGCCAAGCAAAAGATGAAAGGATTTCACTAGGGATCTCAGCCAAAAACACTTTTACACCAAAGTCTATGTTCTTATCTGGAAAAAAGCATGGTTACTTATTCTCCAGTGGATTTTTATTTTTCCTTAAGAACTTAATTTTCCCCACTTACTAAAGGTTTGTGTTTTCAAAATAGTTCAGACTCACAGAAAATAGAACCCAAAAGAATATTACAAAGAAACCACCCTTATCTCAGAGCAGCAACCCTAGGATGAAGTAATAAAGCCCAGTATAGTAATGCAGCTGAAAATCAAGGACAGTAGGAGTTTCATATGCACAAAGAATCGCAGATTCTTCTTCCTAGTGTAATTCTACATAAATATTCCCTCCACACACCTCAATCTAAATTCCAGATCTGAAAAACTCACAGTTTATCCCTACAGCCACTTAAAGGCCTTCCGCTAAGAACAAGCCTGGTGTGTGGTAGAAGGATGTTGTTTACTTTAGAGGTTTGTCAATATCTCAGCCCTCCAAAGCATCTAAGGGGAAATCTCTGACATCTCAGTAAAGATGTCTAGAAACCACAGATTCCTGACTTACGATCTGAGACTCAGGTAACCTGGGAGATTAAAAGGAGAGTTTTACTGTTGGGCTTTCTTTATGAAAAGTTTACATCCTTAGAGAAAAAGAAGCAATAAGACAGTTAAAAAGCATCTGAGATCTTGACAAGACTACTGTAGCTTTATATTTGTCTTCTGGCTTTCTCTAATATATTAACTGTCATTGTTTGATGATGTTTTTATGGTGCTGTTTAGTACCAACACCCTAACTGCCCTAAAGGGCTGGATTTTTGTTTTAATTAGAATCAGGGAACAGACTGTACCAAATCTGTCTGCCCATCTCAGTAACTGAGTAAAGTGTTAAACTCTACTGCAAATATCCCTGGATTTGAATTAATTTCTCTTACTCAGAAGACACAGCAACATACACATCCTTTACAACTTTATATTTCAAATACCTAGCATGACTTATTTACCTCTTTTTAGAATGAGTTGCAAGGATGGTGTCTTAGAAGCTTACAAAAGAGTAACACCAAATAAAATACCATGAAAAGAAGTTGACTGGAGATGATATGTAACTCAAATGAATTGAAACAGATAGACTAGAGAAGAGAACCTGGGATCCCTCTTACCGGTTGATATGGCAAACCCAATGTCTCTAAGGAATGCAGAGTAACTTAATCTCCTTCCTATTTGGAGGCTTATAAAAGAAATACAATGTAAAGTGTTTTGGAAACGAGAACATATTACGTTTGTCCTTAAGAGTGGATGGGTGTCTATGCTGTTGGCATTTTGCAGTTGTTCTTTGCTTTTTAATTCCCTTTAAAATAAAATAAAGAGTGGGTGGATACTTCCTCAAAATATTACTCTTTAAAAAAAATTTTTTTTAAATACTAAAAAAAACCTTTCGAGTGGCTTAGATTTCCTACCGATACGCGTTTACCAAGCAACGACAAGAACGGGTTTGTGAGATCCAGGTCTGAGTTCCTGGCATCCGGAAAAGTCTGAGACCCCGGGGAGAACAGAACCCGGGAAGGGGTGGGTGCGGAGCAAGAGAGGGGCTGCGTGACGCGTTTTGCACTCCGCCCTGCGGCACGCACGCCCGTGCGCCTCGCGCCTCGACCCCGTGCCCGCGCGCACACGCAGTCACACATACACTCACGCGCAGTCACACGCACGCGCACACACGCACACGCGCCCGCAGCCGCTCCCGCGAGCTCCCCGTCCCGAGCGTCACCTACCCTGGGGCTGCGCGGCTCCGGGCTCGCGGACGGAGAGGGGTCCCCGCGCTGCGCCCCGAGGCCCGGCCGGGCGGTCGCTGCTGCGCCGGAGAAGCCGAGCCGCTGCGCAAGCGTGGCGAAGTCGGAGCGCCGTGTGAGAGACGCGCGGGCAGGGCCGAGCCCCCACAGCAGGGCGGCCTCCGCGGCGGTGTCGGGTTTCACCGGCAGCTGGCGGCCGGGCTGTGCGCGCACGGCGGTACCGGCTCGGGCAGCTGGCCCCGCGTTCCGTAGCTCCGGGACCCGGGCTGTGGCGCTCCCGGCGCAGGGATGCGCCTCGCCTGCCCGGAGGAACTCCGCGCGTCTCCTGCAAACCCGGCGCCCTGGTTTTCCTCGCTTCCACCAACTCCGTCCCTACAGTCGTGTTTCCCCAGCTAGACCCTTAGTCCTGGAAATGTCCGCATAGGTAGGTGCCCTCCAGTTAGGTCCTCAGGGCAGCCTCAAGCATGACTGCTGCCTTTTTGTGGTACTGGAGTTATCAGAATCAGATACACCGTGGACCTGGACCGGGACACAGAAATAAACAGTCTCCTGATGTAGACCTTCTTCCCACCAGCGCAAAACGACTGTTTCAGACCGAGATCTCAGTGCCAGCTATGAGGCGTGCGGAGCAAAGGATCTCGAGCGCCTTATAAAGGGTCTCTGTTTAGGCTACTTAGAAATCATCCCCGGCATTCTATAAGGCAATAAATGAGAGCGTCCTCACCAGGAATGTCCAGTGATAAGAAAGGAGAGTGCACGGTCACATTTAGAAACGCCAAGAATAAAAATCGGAGCGGCCACTGATAATGCTTTTCCTCTCTAGCCTCTTTCTGTAGTTTCTTGCCAAAACCAATACGCTTCTTCCCAGGCTGCTGAGGTCCTAGTAGAAAATTTATTTCCGGCAGGGGAATTCTCAGCCCTTTAATGAATCAGATTTAATTCGGGGTGTGAGGGGGATAACATCTTTTTGGAGTTTCCTTTTAAAAAAATGTATATGAAACTCCTAGCCAGGAGTAAAGTTCTCTAATGGCAGAAATAACTGGCCACCAATGAATCGACTCGGTGGCTTTCAATGCTGGAAGGGCACACAGGCGGGTAGAAGCCCAAGTGGCCCTTTCAGATGAATTCTGCAAAAGGAATGCAGTGGGCTGAAATGAAATCTGCACACATTGCTGGACTTGGAAGCTCAGGAAGACAGGTGTCAACAGGTATGTTTCAAGACTGTAAGACTTAAAAAGACAAGAAAACTGTTACGTCCATAACCTATTTTAGGATCTCAACAATATCACAGTCTAGACTCAAGGTGATAGTTGAACTCAGGTGGCTACTGGCTAATCCCCATCGGTGAGATTAAGACACAACCCTCAGACACACCCGTTCTTATCTCAGGGCCTTTTCCTTTCATCCTTTCTGCCTCTGCCTTCACCCTTTCCACTGGCTGTCAGGTCACTGACTGGTCGTCTATGTGACTCTGTGAGGCCTGAGAGTACAAGAGGAGGAGGTTTTCACTTGAAGATCAGGTAGGCGCTACACAAGCCTTCTCTTCCTCTCCCTATCTGGCTCTGCAGAAAGAAAAGGGCCATCCGAAGTGACCATGGTTAGTGATGCCCGACTAGACGCCACCGGAGGATTTGGCAAAGGATCTGCGCCAGGACTGTATAACATGACCTGGAAAAGCCCTTGGTTGTTTACTGGGCTTCAGCTAAGTTATCCTTCACTAACTTGCACAGATTGAGAAATACCCCCATATGCACTATAGCGACTTGAAAGCAAGAAGGAGCTGCTCCACCCCAGGAGCGGCCTCTGTGTTTACAGGGGAAGCATCTGATAACTTCAGGATGAGAGGAATTCCAGACACCCAGAAGTGAGATGGGAGGAGGACAGAAAGGAGACAATGCCCTCGCTGCGCTTGGGTGAGCTCCTCGGCTGTCAGTATAGCCAGAGTCAAGGACAGGCAAAGCATGCAGAGACAAGCACACGGGCACTGGAGGATTTAGTTAAGGGAAGTCCAGCTTGCATGTGAACAAACACCTTGTCCGGTGTCTCGGGGAGATGAGTCAAGTGTTCATACTGAACAAGTATGAAATAAAAATGTGCTTTACTGTCCTTTGCTAATTCAAAAACTGCAACATTTTCCTCTGGATTCTTCGGCAGATTTCTGGGAGCCCTTAGAAGAATCGCTCATTGTTGCCCCATCCAATTGTTCGTTAATCTCAGATACGGGGGTTCTTTATGTTTTCTTTTAACAAAACATAAATTCCTAAGAGGGCACAAGACACAGCAACAAAACTGACTAGTCAAGAATTGCCAAAATCCTAACATTTCCTACAGGCACTCGCCAACAATGCAGAAGCTGTGTGAGGGCTGCACTGTGCCAAGATCTAGTTTCAAGATTACGAGGGAAGGCTGTGCTCTCAACCCATGTCTGTTTCTAAATGTCTGGTTTTGTTGTTTCTTTTTATTTCCTATTGGAAGTTCCTTTTTGACAAAGTCCAGCTTTGTTTTAGCTAAGTAAAGTGGAAAGAAACTGAAGGAACTCCCTACCCAGCCTCCCCTGAGAATTCAAGTCACATGACCCAGGAAAAGGGGTGCACTATTAATGCTAGCGAGGGTGGTTGGGCAAAGTCAGTCCAGCTAAATCCCTGTGAGAAAGATGACGAAGAAGAGGAGAAAAAGCAAGCAAGAAGATCCCACGGCAGCCACGTTCTTTTCCTCCTCTATAACTCATCTCACATCCGCCAGCAGTCAGGGACATCATGAATCAAGAACTTCTGTGCCCATTTAGATCCTGAAAGAGCAGAGGGTCCCCACCTACCCCCTTGGATGGATACAGTTTCAGTGGTGGACCAAGCCAACTCCATCATTCCACAGTTTCTCTATATGATTAAATTTATTTTCTAGGCAGTGTTTGCTGGGTTTCTCTAATTATAAAAGGAGTGCAACTAATAAAACTTGGAAGATACAAAGAGGTATAAATGAAGACATTAAAAGTTGTCCATGACCTCACCATTTGGAAGTCACTCTTATTAACATCTTGAATGTATCTAATGGGTTCTGAACCCCTGTGTACGTGTCTAATGGTTTGAATCATATTATAAAACAAAGCAAGGTCTTTTTGGCTTGGGCCCTAAGTTCAATCCTCAGTTTTCAATTAAAATGCTTTCCTTTGAGGCTAATTAATTCTAGATTCAGGAGTTCACTGGATTGCGTTTAACAACTGGCTCTCCCTTCTGAGATAAGCTTGTTTTCTCCAGTTAGGCCCACAGAAAGGCCCTGCTTCATGCCTGCATGCCATTTCTAAATATCTCACTCTTCGAGAGTTGCTTTGTGATTGCTAGCTCAGATATTCTCTGAAATAGACTTTATTTTCCCTTCATGTATAGTTTATCTCATCTTTTCTCTTTGCTCACTATGAGAGCAAAGATTTGTGAGCATGCACACACACACACACACACACACACACACACCATGAACAAACCATACATGCACATCTATACATTGAAGCATTCCTCCCCCCACACACAACTTTTCTCTTGGGGAATCAGCACTGAATATAAAACCAACATGAAGCAAGGTACTTAGAAATCAAACTTCATCTGAGAACCTGGCCAATACTGCATTGGACATGTTCCCGGTATGTACACCATTTTGTAGATTCTGAGATAAGTCTCAGATCGGAATCTTCTCACTCAATTTCAATTTTATAGAAAATTAAATTGTTCTCTCTCAAATTATTTACTTATGGCCTGTGTACACTACATGTGTTTGAAAAAAGTTTTCTATTTCCTTAAACTAAGCAGACAGAAATTAAGTTGGCAATAGTTTCTTTATATTCATACTTCATGGGTCTAACAGCCATATCCAGTATGTTCCAAATCTTATTATCTGTCCAGCCAGTACTCATTTCATCCCATGTTCATAATATCCCAAGCTTTTTAAATAAGATACATCTTTAACCTCCAGTTCTATTTTTTCTTCTCTTTATTGCCTATTTTGTCGATTTGCAGATAACTTGAAAATGAATGAGAAGGAAGACATTTTACTTCACTATGGATGCAAACCCATGTGATGGGTAAGACCTAGCCAAGACACAAATCTAAGTTGATAGTACTGTTACTGGGCCCAAATACTAGGCAGAATTGACCCAAAACTTGGTGAAATATTATTTTCCTCGTTTGGGCTGTTCACAAAGGGATTTGGTGCTGAAGTCATTTACTTAAGTCACAATACCCAACCCAATTACAGTATCAAGAAGACGAAATTTTTCTTGGTACAGAGTGCAGACAGAACCATCAACTTAGTAAACTATTTTTCAGTGAAAACTAAATAAGAACATGCAAATGAATGGGTACAATTCATTCAAATACATTGGTAAAAAAGGCATGGCAGAAAAAAAAAAAAAAAGAAAGAAAAGACAAGGCTTGGACAGCCCAATAAAATCATTTCAAGATCCACCTAGAGAGGGCCAGAGGCTGGGTTGGGATAGATTGGTGTCAGCACCTGTGGGAGCAACCGCAGCCATGGCAAGACCAGCTGCATCTTCCCGGTTCACCCAGCAGCAGGCTAAAGCCATAGGTATGGGAATGAACGGTGGCTCTGAGGCTGGTGGCAGGAAAGTGTCAGTGAACCCCCTGGAGAGGACTTCAACTGCTCAGTTCCCTAGGGACTGAGCAGAAGAGATGGCAATTTCCATCGATCCTACTAGTAGAAGACTCAGAGCCAGAAGTTGAAAGCCTATACTTTAATCATGTGCAAACTTTCATAAGGTATGCAGATTTTTACACGTATCTCTGCTTAAGTTCCTTTGAATTGCTATAGATACTCGATTGTTCCCACAGGATTTGAGAACACAGAGGAAAGGCAGTTAGGTCCAGTCATGGTAATTCTGGTAAAAAAGGAGAACATTGAGAGAAATGAGCGAATTCCCGCAGTAGCTGGTTGCCATGTACGCGATGAACCTATTCATTATGAGCGCAGAAAGTGTTAGTTTAACATTTCCAAAACCCGTGGCTTCCTGCAGGGTAAAGTCCATTCAAAGGCCAAAATCTCAGCCTTCCATCACTGAGAAAGGGTAATATAAAAGAGTGTGGAGTACATGTTTCTGTCTTTCATGGGATAATGCAGAGATAACACAACAATATAGATTTCTATGCCTGCCTCCTGAGAGCCACTGCAGCATCTTCATAGCAAACCAAGACTGACTTTTCACGAGATCACACCATGCCAGGGTTTTAGACAGATTCAAAACTAGACTTTGACTGGTAGGCAAAGATAATCTGACTTATTTTAGAGTTTTGTTCGTTTGTTCTTTAGGTTCTCAACACATTGCCGTGTACACTGGAAGTCAATGGGCACATGTAATGTGGAAAGTTCCTGGGTGGGTTTGCCTTAGCATGCACTGAACAGAATCTGTTTGAACTGAAAAATAACAGAAACTGCTTGCCATTTATAATGATAGAAATGTAATGAGAGCATCAAAGTATTACCATTAATTTGTAGACATTAAAATATTTTTGGCTTTGAACACTACAAGACAACAAGAAAACCTTCTAAATTTTTGTTTTTTAAGATTTTACTGGTACATTTTAGATACACATAATGATAACATTCACCATAGGGAATTTGTACCTGTGTGTGATATGTCTTGCTTCTTTTTTTCCCATGTCCTCTCCTCCCTTCAACTCCTTTTCTTCTCCTCATTTGCAAAAGCTTTGTTTCTAATTTTTTCTTTTCTTTTTCTTCTTGTCCTTTCTTTCCTTTCCCCTGAAACTTTCCCTTGTTCCCTCTCAAATCTAAACACTTTTTTTCCCATTTCCCAATATCTATTATACATTTTGGTCTTTATTTAAATTTTTGTTTCTCACACCAGGAAAACAGCACAGTATTTACACATATGTGTCTGATTGATTTCACTTGAGTATGGTCTCAAGGTGTATCCATTTACCTCGTAATATATCAACCTTATCCTTCTTTATGGAAGAGTAGTTGTCCTTTGTATAAAAATCCCCACATCTTCTTTATCCATTCATCACTTGATGGGCATTTGGGCTGTTTCTAAGATTTACCTACTACAAACTGTTGGGAACCGCTATGAAGTGGCTCTGAGCAGGATTTAATGTTAACCAATTGGCTTTTCACATTTACTTTTGAGGTGTCTGAGGCTGAAGCACCTTGTCTGCAGATGGGCAGCTGATTCATAGTAAATGAACCTCTATGAGTCACTGGTCACTGCTGAGGCCTGTATTGGCCTTGACACTGTGATGCCTCAAGGACAAGGTGACCATAGCTGAGGACATCTGGCTCCTACCCCTATTAACTTTAGGAAACTATGGCTGCAAGCATCTCAGCCCTGCTGTGAAGGCCTTCCTGGAGATGACAAAACTCTCCTAAATTAACATAATAGTACTTGGAGGAGTCCTTGAAAGGATTCCCGAGTCCTGCCCAGATTCCTGCATTTTCTTCAGTATTCCCTTATTTGGAAACCTAATAAAAACAGGTGACCCAGAAGTCTTTGGCTAATTCAGAGAACAGAGAAGCTGGAAAAGAATTAGTCCCTTCTCTAAGCCCTGAAATCATATTCCATTGTCTCATTTTTTATTTACACCTTCGTCTATCCACTAGCTTGGGAGATTGAGGGCCTGATCAGCCTGCAATAACTTTGGGTTATTTAACCCGGTCTTTGATATTCTGCATTGTCAACAAACTATGCTGCTATAAACATGGGTGTGCATGTATCACTGTGGTATGATGCTTTTAATTCTTTTGGAAAGAGGCCAAGAAGGGAAATAGCTGGGTCAAATGGGACCTCCAGTTGTAGTTTTTTGAGGAATCTCCACACTGATTTTCACAGTGATTGTACCAGTCTGCACTCCCACCAACAGTAGAGCTGGGTTTCCTTTTCCCTCCAGCTCCTCCAGCATTTGTTCTTGGCTGATTTCTTGATGACAGCCATTCTTTCTGGAATGAGATGCAATCTCAGTGGTGTTTTAATTTACATCTCTCAAAAGGTGAGTGTTATTGAACATTGTTTTATATATTTATTTGCTGTTTCTACTTCTTCATTTGAGAAGTGTGTATTCATCTCATTCCCAGTTTTGGATTGGGTCTTTATCTTTGGGGGGGGTCTGATTTTTTTGTGTTCTTATATATCCTAGATATTAGCCTTTGAGTAACAGTTGGCAAAATTTTTTCCCACTCTGTGGGTTCTCTCTTCACTCTGTGGTTTCTTCAACTGTGCAAAATCTTGTTAATAAGATGAGATACCAGTTGATTTTTTGTGATAGTTCCTGTGTGCTTGGGGTTTGTTCATAAAGTCTTTGTGTACACATGTATCTTCAAAAGTTCTACCTATTCTATCTTCTAGCAGATTTTGTGTTTCTTTTTTAATATTTAGACCTTTGATATATTTTGATTTTAGTTTAGTGCAAGCTGAAAAATATGGGTCTAGTTTTAATCTTTAGTATGCGGAAAGCTAATTTTTCCAGTACCATTTATTAAAGAAGCTATCTTTCTGCCAGCAAAAGTGTTTGGCTTCTTTGTTGAAAATAATGCAGCTGAGTGTTTGGAGTTGTTTTGTGCATCTTTTAATCTGATCCATTGATCTTTTGATCTGTTGTTTGTTTGTCTTGCCAGTACCATGCTGTTTTTATCACAGTAGCTTTGTAGTATAATTTCAAATTAAGAATTGTAATGTCCCCTGACTTGTGCCATGACCAAGTAAGATTCATTGCAGGGATCCAGGGATGATTAAACATATGAAAATCGGTAAATATAATGACCATATTAACAGAGCCAAAGACAAAAATCACATGATCATCTCAATAGATGCAGAAAAAACATTTGACAAAATCCAACACCCATCCGTGATAAAAACCCTAAGGAAAATTAGAATAAATAGTCTTTACCTCAATCTGATAAAAGCCATGTATGTCAAACCAACTGCTAAGATCACACTAAATGGACAAAAATTGACAGTTTTTACTCTAAAATCAGAAACAAAATAAGGATGTCCACTGCCACCACTTTTATTCAGCATAATTCTGGAAATGTTAGCCAGAGAAATTAGACAAGAGAGAAAAATAAAAGGAATAAGGATAAGAAAGGAAGAAAAATATTCATTATTTGTGTATGACATGACTTTAGAGAAGACCCCAAAAACTCCACCAAAAGACTTCTAGATTTAGTAACCAAATTCAGTAGAATAGCTAGTTACAAAGTGGACACTCCAAAATCAGTAACATCCCTGTACATGAATAACAAATCCACTGCGAGAGAAATTAGGGAAACAACACCTTCCACAATAGCATCCAAAAAAAAAAAAACAAAAAGAAATTCTTAGGAATCAATCTAATGAAAGAAGTAAAAGTCATTTACATTAAAAACTATAGTACTCTGAAAAAGAAGATCAAAGAGGATATCAAAAAATGGAAAAATATCCCTTGTTTTGGGGTAGGAAGAACCAATATAGTGAAAATGATCATACTTCCAAAATTAATGCAATCCTGGTCAACATACCAATAGCATACCACATAGAATTAGAGAAAACAATCCTAAAATTTACTTGAAACAAAAAGAGACCTAGTATAGCCAAAGCATCTCTGGGAAAAATCTATTTTAATCTCTAGATTTTGTTTACAAAATGCTAAAGCCAGATACATTTACAGTTTTCCATATGATTTAAGCTAAAAAGTGATGATGTTTAGAGAAGTGAAATCTGTAGTCTTGAAAGTTATTGTGAAGTTACATTTTTTTCCTACTTCTTTTTTTGCTTTTGGGAGAAACCAGGGTAAAAATGTCAATTTCACTAGGTATGTTAAAAATCAATTTTATAAAACTTAAGAATAAGGTCTTTACCATGTATAAAAATGACTTATTAAATTGTTATAATGTGCCTATTGAATTATTTAAAAACTATGTAGAAATAGCAGTTTTTTAAATAATGAATTCTGTACAAAGTCATTATACATAAAATTATAATTTTTTACAAAGAGCACAGAGAAGGCCAGATGTAATAATTTAGAACTTTTGAGACTATAGATTTATGTTAACATATATGTATTTTAAAAAAGATTTTTGTAAAGTTGCTCCTTAATATTTTAAATGAAATGTCAACTTCAAAACAAACATGCTTGTCTAAATTTAGCTTTGCATACATATGGTTTTGTGTAATAAATTGTCACATCCAGTGATTATTTGCTTACAAAATAAGTTCAATATGCCCAAACTTAAAATCTCTTCATGTAAATATGTTATTAATTGGCCCATGTTATATTGACTTATAATCCTTGGCTGCATTTCTGAACTATACATTTCTGTGTCAACTGTAGAGATAAACACTTTAACAGCAAAACTTCTACATTTACATTTTACTAAGGTAAGATTAGTGGGCCTATGATTGCCTTTTCTATGTAACAGCTACAGTAACTCTCGCTCCCTTTCCTGAAAACAGGCCAAGGAAAGCTAATAACTCAGCCGTGTGACAACTGAGGACACCAGGAGAGACTTACATAGAGGCTTCTTATTACAGTGCTAATGAGGTTTAATAAGTCACCCTATGGCTATTCATCAGAACGCTGTGCAGTTTTTTTCTCACTCATGAGGATTTAAAATGGAAAATGAATTATTTAGATAAAAAGGATGAATCTTGTACCTATAAAGAGTGATGCTGGCTAACACGACTGGTCATTTCTGAGCTCAATGAAGTTGAGATTTACTTACTATGTGAAAAATTGAGGGGAAATAAAATATACCCAGCTTCGCTGTTTCTGCAAATGTATTGTGCTGCCATTATGAAGACATATATAAAATAGAAGTTTGAGATGGGTTCTAAGAAAGCGTTGTTGTGGAAACAGAACCCAAGTGTGTTGATCTCTAAACTCAGGAAATGTGCTAGTCCATCTCCCAGCTACCTTCCCCAGCTGTAGCTACCCATGGGGACCTGTGCTTACTAGTGATGCCCCTTCGTGTGTAGGAGAGCTTCCTAGTCAAATTGCAGATTACTAGGAAGTCCACTGGGCTTTTGTATTATTATACCTTTGATTTATCAGTAGGATGCTAAAAATAAAATCATGCACATTTGTAAATTTGTAAATCCTTTTACATTAAAAAAAAGTTCCCAAGAATCAGGAGAAGCTATAGATTTCTGCTTCAGGAGCCTCTCTGTTAGACTTCCCACAGTCCCTTGAAGATGCAAGGCCATGACAGATTGGCACACGGTGACTATAATGCCTCTTTTCCAAGAGGATGCACAGCACTAACTCACTACAGAATTCACTGCAGGGCTGGTAGGGTCACAGCAATTTCTAGAGCCTACAGTCTAAACACCCTGTTGCTGTGATTTTACCCATGGCAACAGAGAGAAATGTGCATAATGGACTCCTGATAAAAACTACTGAACTTGTTTCAAAATCGCTTAATCATTAATGCTACCCTTAATAGAACTCATTAAAATGGCTGCCACGAGTCTATCTAGATGGTTCCACTATAATTCAATTTTAATTAAGTCAATCATTATTTTGAACAATGCTAATAAACAAACTATGCTACAACCTTATTCTAACCTTGGCTTTTTTGGCACAAAAGTTAGAGATTTAAACCTTGGCTTTCTTTATAAAATTGTTATAGGGATTGTAAACCAATTACTTGATTAAAATCAAGACATTTTCTGTTTTCATTCATTAGTCTTTTGGTGCCAGCTTTCAGTATCTTTCCGTTCAAGAGGATTTCATTTTTTCTCCTGCCTGTCTGGTACCTTCCTATCGCAGAGCCAAGTGCTATGGCATGACCAGCAAATACACTAAAGTTTGCACACTCTAAGTACAAGGCTTCATAGTTGTATCATATATTCATGGACATTAGACATTTGAGATCCTTTGGAGACAAGGATTATTTAAAGATAGAAGTACTCACATCTCATCATTAAAACGTACAATACAACTGGATTGATTGGATAATACTCTGAACACAATGAGATTGGGGCCTACATATACCACAGTCTCATGGGTGTTTCATCCAGTGACGTGAAGGGTGATACCAACAGGCTAGTGGAAAACACCGCAAAAATGTCATCGCTGCACAGGGACTGCTAGGAACATGTGCCAGAAAGCTGACCCTCCTAAAAGAGTCAAGGAATGGTTCCAGTAATTTGTCTTGTTTCCTAACTTCCATTAGTTTTGGCACCAGTTTCAATAGTCTGCTCTTCACTTGCTGGCTGAAAAACATACGCACAACTACTGGCCATATAATAATGCTTTGGTCAATGACTGATCACATATACGTGTGCAAATACGGATTATATACCACATGGACCAAACCATCTAACAACACATTCCTCAGGACATAGTACTGAGGGATTTAAGGCTGTATACACACACATGTACGCATGCACTTGCACAGTATATGTGCTTATGTGCACGTATGTTCTATCATATATATATATATTTTTTTTTTCTATTCTAGATACGTTCCACGTACATCCCAATAATGGAGTCCACCTTGCTTGGTCCTTATTAACCAGTATTCTGCCCCCATCTTTCCTTGTCAGGTGTCAGCCCCTGCCTCCCATTTATGACACAGGTGTATTCTTTATAGCAGGGAGTCCTCAGCACCATGTTAGGTTCTCAAAGGATTGTTTTGAGCATGACATTGATCACGCATGTGCATTAAAAAATACAGAGCCTGGAACATGACACATTTAAATCAGGGCTCATATTTTTCCGACCACTGAAGCCTAGGATATTTTCCAGAAAGCCTCCACTACCTTAATCCACAGAATACACCCCTCCCATTCATTTTCAAGTGCTCTCTGAGAACTTAACCTTCATGAATTCCCAAGATATGATGATAGTATCAATGATAGAAAGATCAAGGGGGTCAAAACAGTCAATATGAGCATTTGTGTAAAATATTGAAGAAATTGATTTCAAGGACAAAAATCAAGAAAAAGTTTCTTTGGGAAACTTACAGATCCAGTTAGATGACAGCTCTATCTAATTCGAGACAGCAAGGCGCTCTCCAACTTTCCAGCTTGTCTCTGTCTCTGTCTCTGTCTCTGTCTCTGTCTCTCTCTCTCTCTCTCTCACACACACACACACACACACACACACACACAAACGTGGCCTGTGCACAATGTTTTAATTTAACTAAGCAAATGACAGATGGACTTTCCTGTCCTATCCTTGAAATTCATCTGCCTTCCTTTCTTATCTTTTCTCCACATGAATCTAAAAATAACCGAGGGAAGTTTCTACAGAAGGAAGGGGAGGTTGCTGAGGATGAAGAGGTAAGCAGAAGGCAGTTCCCTCACACACCGCACACAGCCTGCCCTGTCTCCTCTGCCTTTCCTGTCTCTCACAGTCTCTGCCTGATGCTGGCCATCCTCTCTGGTTTCTGGGACAGGTGCCTGGGATGGCTCTCCATGTCACAGCTGACCCTTTGTCTCCGAAATGGAGGTGAATGTCAGCACAGCCTGTCTTGTCCTACATCCTTGTGTGAGTGATGCTACCCAAGCGTTCCAGAGCACAACTCACCCACTTGTTTAGTACAGGTTCATCTGAGAACAGTGACAAGACCAGCGCTAGGCTTGCAAAATTGTTTTGTCTGTTTCTCATGTTCTCAAACATAAAAAAAGAAAAAGAGCTATCAACTAACTTCAGAGGATAGAAGCCACCCCGTGCAGGTTCAAAAGTCTGAAAACCTACTAGAGAGGTAGAGCAGAGACTTGAAGAGAATCACTGTGACTCAGTAACACTTTAACTCTATCCTAGGAAGAATTCCTCAACTTGGACAAGCAGCAGGTGAAGAATTTAGTGAGAGACAGGGATGAAAAAGAGGACATGCACTAGCCATAGCCAGGGTCATTCAGAGCCAGATGGGCCTGTGGTCAGTTCCCGTCTACCTCTCCTACCCATAAGCAGTGTGAGACTGAAGTGCTGATAGTCTGACCCACGTCCCAGTGAGCAACGCACATTGTGCCATCGAAGAGGTCTCTCTGGTTCCCTTCAGTCCCAGCAAAGACCTTCTTTTCTTTATTTTACCATGCTTGGGATTGGACCCAGGACTTTCACACTGAGCTCTATCTCCAGTCCTTAGCTTTTATTTTGAGACAGAGTCTCACTATTTTGATGAATTTTCCAGGCTTGGCCTCAACTTGCTGTCCTTCTGCCCCAGCCCCACCCCCCTACCCCCCCGCCTCAGAATGCTGGGATTACAAAGGTAAGCCACCATTCTTTTTTTTTTTTTTAAATAAAAGCACAAAAACATATTAACAAACAGACACAAATTAGCATAAGAAATAGTACAATCAAAACTGATTTACAGACAATGTGACATGGACTCAACAATGGTTGTTGCTTTACCTATTGATATCTTCGAAGTGTATATACATGAACACAGATACAGACATGCAAAATTGGTCAGACAATCATCTCAACAACAGAAAAACACAAAAAACAAAAAACCAAAGACAAAAAAAATAAAATAAAATAAAATAAAAAAAATTTAAAAACCCAACAATAAAGACCTTTTGTGGCTATCCTCTCACTCTCTAGTCAAAGCTAAGCAAGTCTTCAAGATTCTGATCAGTTTCTAGAGGACCTTATATTATTTCCCACCTAGAAAAATCTTCCAGTTCTAAATTTTAAAAGTAGGCACGGGCACCACTAAAAGGTAAAGGTGTTGTTCTAGAAAACTAAAGGTGTATGGCGGGTGGGAATGCATGATGGTAATGCTTTCCTGAACATGCTCACCTTCAGGTTTTAGATACCTTAGTGGGAAAAGGCAGGTGTTTTGTTGATGCTAAAGTGTTTTACCTTCCTTCATTCTAAGATGCTGAGTGCTCAAGAGACTGATACAATCAAGTTTCTGAGCAGGGTAAGAGTGGTGTATAGAACTTGGGGCCTAGCAGAGCAGATTTGGTTGCCAGCATTTACTAAGGAGCTCGTTTGGTCAAAGTGTTCATGAATATAAGTCCTTGGCTGATTCTGTTCTAAACAGTATGAAGTTTGGAAGAAATGAATTGAGGAATGTTAAGTGCTAGGCCCAAACTTTTGCAGGGATTGAGCACTGTACTGAGCTGAGAATCTAAGTCTAACAGCCAGCAAAAGGCTCTTTGGTCAATGTTCCCTTCCCAACTTCTGCAAACCTAATTTACAAACAGGCATTAATATTGCAACTCATTTTCCCCCTGGTTCTGATGGCCACCAGGCATTCTGTGCTTTGATTCCTGGTTCATCAGAAACCCTTTCACCATTCTTCCTCATTGCCAGTGATGACCCAGTTGGCAAGGAGTGCTATAACGGCAATCAAATTTTCACACCTAAATAAAGAACATTTCCTTTCAAGATTTGTGCAAGAGGCACAGAAGGACCGGAACTCCCATGGTGAGTGTGATGAAGCATCACAGAGAAGACTAAAGCAAGCCTTCCCCCACCAGAGGAGAGGCTGGTGTTTACCAGGACCCTCTTGGAGAAAGACAATTCTGACAGAATCACCTGTACAGCAGCTGGCTTTCTATACCTAGGAGAGCAAGTAGATCAAGGACCAGAGCTTTGTAACCTCTGTGTGACCAGAAAAGGTGGACAGTGTTGTAGTCCAAATTCAAGGAGATGAACACCCAGGAGCACAAAGCAGCAAAAGCTTCACGAAAAGCTTCATGAAAACAGAAGCACTCAGAAAATCCTTAGTACTTAGCAGCTAAACTCATGCAGTCCAAAGGCCCAAGAAGGGTATCCACCAAGGAGTATGTGGCATTGTAGAAGAGGTGTAAGCAGGCAGCACAGATGCCCCATGCTGCTCAGGGAGAGGGACACCTCACGCTGTTTCCTTTCCTTGGATACCACCATGTGATCCTGAGTGCAGTCATCTGGTGAGCAAGTGTTGAAGAAGGACCATTAACTAGGGCAGTGATGTTTCCTAGTCAGGATAAAGGCAGTGATTGTATAGTCTACTTGGAGAAATGGTTTGGTAGCCAGTGATGTTTCAAATAGCCAATCAAAGAGTGGTCTGTGAAGGTTAGACTATGCACTGTCAATAACAGCATCTCTGTCTCCAGATGCACATGCCGATAAGGAGATGTTGACACTGCATGTGGTGAGTTTTTGTGGTGAATTCTAGACCTAGTCAAAACATCGTTTTCCTTTTTTTTTTTTCTTGGATAAGTTATTTGGAGCAGCCAAGCTCCAGGAAATGCTTTATCCAGGAAATGATAAAGTATTATTTACCCAATCCTCACTGTGTACACTTCTCTTATAGAAGTAGGAAGGCATAAAATGAGAAAAGAGCTGATATCATTCCTGCCTCTTCTTCCATGAGTGTGTTACTCACAGTGATGGGCTCTAGGAGGCTGCAAATCAAGACAGACCAGGGATAGGTGGGAGCGAGAGTCACAGGACTGTTGATGGTGGCCACAGAGGTGCAGCAGTCTCAGGAAAATCCTGTGGTGAACTTGGAGGTAGAAGTCTGAACTAGGATTGTACCTTTTACTCTTTTCTTAGTATTTCTCACATTGGAAAAAGTTTTCCTTTTCTTCTGGGGTGCATAAGAACACAGTAAAGAGTTGTCCTTGGCCATGAGTGACTGGCCCCGTGATAAGGACCTATTTTACTTCTTGTCCTTTCCTGCCCTCATAGGCTCCACCAACAGTGGCAAACCAGGCCTTGGATGGTGGGGTTTGTTCTTAATTAAGATATTTACTTTGGTTGCTCCTGAAAATGGGGATGTGTCCATCAGTAACACCACGCCAAAGTGAAGATGAGGAGAGACCAGTTGTGTGCTTGGCCTGGCAAAACTGCAGACATAACACAGAAGGAAGTGGAACCGAGATCCAAGAACACTACTCCAGCCAGGAAAGGGTCAGAGTTCACTCAGTAATGACCAACCCATCAGTGCTGCCTCTACTGGGAGCTTCTCATTCCTCATGCACTGAGGACGTGGGGGGGAGGAAGCAATGTGTATTTTTTTATATGGCCAGTACATTCACACAAACTTAACTTTTATTTAATCAAGACTATAGTAAGCCTTTTGGAGCCACCAACGTTTATATAGAAGTCTCTTGAGCCCCCACATACCAACCCTAATTATGAAAGGACACAGTTATGTGTGCACCATTAGCTGTCTGATATTCATTTATTGGATAGCTGATGCCATGCATCAGTATATTAGAGCCTGCAAGGAGAAGAGAAGGGTATGTAATTCCTGTGGCATTCCATGAAATAAATGAGACCTAAAAAGTGATTGCAGACAACAGGGGGCAAGGCAACAAAATAACAGCAGTGCAGAAATGTGGACAGG
Organism: Dinomys branickii; assembly: GCA_004027595.1. Classification (NCBI taxonomy): domain Eukaryota; kingdom Metazoa; phylum Chordata; class Mammalia; order Rodentia; family Dinomyidae; genus Dinomys; species Dinomys branickii. Next base: position 30,076 of record PVLD010009894.1, on the reverse strand, counting down.
AGTGAAACTGTTTTAGCTGGCGACTGTACAAGGAAGAAAACGGGAAGGAGCAGAACTAAACACTTATTTTCTTCCAGGGAGTTAAAAGAATCCCTTCCCTTCTTTGGAAAGGAACCATTTAGTACAGTCCAGAATTCAGAGTTCAGGAGTCCTGAGCCAAGAAGTCCAATGGTAGAAAAAGCAGCATGCTTGGGGCTAGTGACCACACAGCCACCAGGAAAGCCATGGCGGGGCTGGCGTGGGGCCCTCTGCATCGCCCTCAAGGCAATGCTGGGAATTTGGCTCAGCTAGAGTGAGTAATGAGAAGCAAGGAAAGGGTCATGACCAACCTCATGGGACGGCGCAAAGCAATCACTTTTGCGACATCTTACCTGAATGTGAAGTTGCTGGTAATGAACATGTTTTGAAATGGCAATCTAGTAATTTTCCTATTGTCTAACATGGCAGAGTTTTGTAGAGATGAGCCCCGGATTATTTTTACACAGTGACCTAAGACCTTTCCCAGTTAACAACTGAAGATCCTTGTCCACCTCCTGTTGCCCGTGTCCCCTCTCTTTATTGTCACAGGTTGCTGCCCTTACTGCTGATACCAGCCTCGCTCCTAGGGAGCCCATCCTGGGTGGTGAAGCATGTACATCACACAGTGCTTTTAGCCTCCGCATCAGAAGCAGATCCGTTGTGTCTTGAAAGTCCTACCTTTCCTTGGCTTTGAAAGTCTCTGTTAATGGTTTATGCCATAAGTAGAGATTCAAACAGCATGGATCCTCTCATTACCATCACTTGATGGACTGGGTGTAGTGGTGCCTCCCGATCTGCAGAGGAGGCACCAGGACTCCCAGAGGATGCCTGAAACTGCACACGGCCCTAAACCCTAAATAGACAATGATTTTCCTCTGCACAAAAACCTATGATGAAGTTCAACTTGTAAATTAGGCACAACACATTAAAAATAATAACTACTAGACCAAGTGTGGTGGTGCACACATGTAATCCCAGCTCTTGGGAGGCTGAGGAAGGAGGATCACTGTGACTCTGAGGTGAGCCTGGGCTACATGAGCTAGTGCAAGGCCAGGCTGCATTACAAAGTGAGACTCTGTCTAAATAAATGAACAATAAAAAATTAAATGACCTGCAGATATTATTTATAGGTGATGCAGGTTAATAATGTTACACTGACCTGCTCTTTTCCCTATCAGTCACGTTGACATGCAGGTGAGGACCAAGCTGCATCCTCAGTTCCAGTGCAGAGCCACATTTAAATGCAGGGTTCTAACCTGCCTTCTGGGGTCTGGGGATACAGCTCAGTGAAATAAGTGCCTGCCTGGCAAGTGCAAGGCCCTGAGTTCAATCCCCAGCACCAGAAAAAAAGAAAAAAAAAAAAAAAACACTACAAACTTGCCTTCTGTTCTGACAGAGGAGGTATGATCGACCCTTTTCTAACAAAGCAGAGCCAGGCTTCTAAAGAAAATAATAACACGATACGCCACGGCAGCAATGTAAGAGCTAATAAGTTAAATACCAAGCAGAAAAAAGTATCACATGACATTCACAAAGGGAGAAATTAGGGTGCTTCATGACATCCAGGGGATCCATATCAGTTAAGAACATACAAGGGAAAAAGGATATTAAAAACAGTGATTTTCTTTTAGAGAAACTAATATCAAAAACAATGTGACATGGTCATTTGAAATTAACATTTTACTATTTGAGTGATGCAGGAGGGTCTCACAGAGATCAGAGGAAAAGCAATGAGCCCACCATGTGGCTGGAATTCACAGAGCCAGGAGAGCTCTGGCTGTGCTGTTGCTATGTTGAACTTTTTAGAATTTCCGCCACCAGTCTTGCCTGGATCCACGGCACTTCACATCTTCCTCCTTTTGACTTTGCTTAATAATCACTGTCTAGAAACATAAATAAATAAGTATGATACATGGTTCTTTCTGGGAAGCCAGTGTGGGGAAAGTCGCTTTGGAAGTGCTCGCTCTGACTCACTGTATTTGGGAACTCTGACATTTAGAAAGAAGAGTGCTTCGTTTCTCATGAAGAACCATCCATGCAGGGCTGCCCCTGTCCTGACGGCTGTTCTCTCAGGCTTCCATTTATCTGTTCTGCCAAAGGAAGGCTGGGGAGCAGCGTCCTTCACAGAGTGCCTCCTGCACCCTTTAGATAGAGGACATCAGTGGTCTGAACATACCACACCGGGGCTCTCCAACAGGTGCCCACTCTCAGTCTCCTCCCCATGGAGCAGTTGACTGGACTTGAGCAAGGCAAGGCACACAGGAGGCTTCCAAATCAGAAGTTAAAGTACATTTTCAACGAAGGGATTTCAGTTTCCCTCAGGCTGCAAGTTGGAATGCTAATACTGTATTTGGGGGATTCATTCTGAGTGCATAGATAGGAGACCCTCTTCCTCTAAGTGCATGCGGTGAGTACTGAGGCTCTGGGTATGCAATGAGAGACAGTCACGCCTCCACTTCCCTGGAAGCCTGAGATCCTCACCAAGCTTCAGAAACCCACAAAAAAAGGCTTCTTCAGCACAAGAGCTTCTATTTTGATCCTGATCGCACGCCAAGCCTTGGTAAATGTATAATATTTACCTATTTCTCCACCTGCAGAAGACTGGAAATGCCCAGGTGAAGGGGTGAGTAATGGGGAGAGAAAGAAGGTTAAGTGGATTAGAGAAAGTCTGAGAAAATCTACCTGAAGAAAATAAAAATGAAAAGAAACAGCAGTGCAGTCCTTACTTTACTGCGATAACAAAAAATATAAAAATGTACTAAATAGTATTACTGTACCAGATAAAAATTTATGCTTGCAACTTTACAGACAAGCATCAAAGGAACAAAATGTAGCATTTTTCTTTTAAAAGTCAGAAAACTTTCCAGGAAAATGGATAAAATGGCCTCAGAGAGAGGGAGAAACAAAGACTCAAGCGCTGGGAACATGCCCGTCAGGCTGGAGGAGACTGAGGGAACAAGGGTCACTGACTCATGGCGCACAGCTCACTGTGTTGCAGGTTGAGTGGCCTCTCTGCCCTTGTGCTTCCTCATGCCCAGAGTACAGATCAAATGCTCACAGACTGGGTTCTAGCACTTTTGGCAGTGTGGCTTTACCTCTGATAGCCAATGTCACCATAAACACTGGGACTGAGTTGAGCAAATCAGGAACCTCTGAGCCCTGGCTGCTGCTGTGTGTCTACCAGAGACTCCCGAGGTAGTCCTTCAGCTCAAATTTCCAATGAAAGAGTTCTCTACTTGCCACCCAGTCAGGGTAGATAGTCCAAGAAGCACCCGCAAAACACAGGTAACATTGTCAAGGAAAGGGGAAATAAAAGGGGGCTTTATATAAGCTAAAAAACATTAACAATGAGAGAGAAGAAAGCAAAAGCCATCTCAGGAGTGAAAGGCAGGGAGAGAAAGACATGGTGAGTCCGTGGGTTCCCGGCAGAGTTGAGGTGTGAAGCTGCACCTTGAGACCCCTCTGTTCTTTATCCTCAGGGAGAATGACTGAGTGTGTTTGTCTGTTAGAGTCTGCACGAGGCGAGTTCTGTGGTTATTAGTAGCAGTACAGTTCTGGAGTAGAGCCAGCTGCCCATGTCAGTTACTGTGGCCACCCCCACACACAACAGAAGATTCCCAAGGAGGGTCTGAGCACATGCATGGGGGAAAGAGGATAAAACTACGAACAGTCAGGAAAAGAATTGCTTGAGGATAACTTCACCTCCAGTAGAGAACACTACAAGGCAACAAATACCTTGGGGATTCAATGAAAACTCATGGATCAGAGACCCTCTTCCTCCAGGTGTTCTAGTGAATTCTAACCACGAGATAGGAGCAAGTTCACAAGCATGAATGATGCACCTTGGGTGTGGGTGACAGGCATGTGCTTGCTCTGCAAAGGCAGTGAGGACTTGCAACTTGTACAACAAGGGAACTCTACTTGCCAAGGAAAACCCTAAACAAAGCTCAGGAGTTTCTTAACAGGTTCAAAGGAGCAGGCTCTCCAGATATCTGAAAAGGTGAAAGGACCCAGAGTCCGAGTTCAGCATTAGAAAGTTGCTGTAGACATCAGGGTTTGACAATGATGTGTTAGACAGGTACAGAGGGAGACAGCTGTGGTGTGGAAGGAAAAGGAGCCTGGAGCATCTACAAGTATCCTAAATGGAAAGGAAGGCAGATGACAGGAAAGCTTGAGTTCAGATGATTGATAGGGAAAGCTCCCATTTTAAAATACAAAGATGAGACGACTGCCTGGGAAGCAAAGTTAGTTATTAAAGGCTGTTACTTTCTAAAAGCCAGCCTGTACAGGGCAGTAGGGAAAGAGAGAGAAAATGCTTGGGTCTGACTAATCCTGAGTGTTTGTTAGGATTGCCTATATGACAATAAAAATCAGTCTGGAAGACATTACGGTTTTATAGCTCTGTTTCTGACTTCTTCTGAAAACAATTTTCTGTCTATACAGCTATTAACCCATCTCCTCTCTTTAGAAATAGAAATGAGACGCAGTACAGATGTGCAAGGCATGAAGTCCTTGCTGGAACATGTCAGCAAGGAAGACTGGGAACGCTCCCTGAAGGATGCCATCAGTGTATCACAAAAGCAGCACACCTGGAGGTGTGTAATTGGCTTATAAAACCAGGATGATGCTTATGATGTTGACGGCAGAGTCTTTTTCCACTGAGGCCGGGAAGACTCCGACAAGTGACAGAAATAGCCTCCCGTTGCTCCCACTTCTCCTTTTTGTACACTGGCAGACATAGCTTGCAGCCTGCGGTGGCTCCGAGCCATATGCGATGGAGTGGGGGTGTCACCATAAGAAACAGCAACACATTGAGAGTAAACATTCCAGCCCGAGGTTATGCCAGCTTTTATCATGATGGAGGATAAAATAAAGAGAACCATCCAGTGAAACCGCAATATACTGGGGAGGGAGAAAAATTGCCACCTGGAGTGATTGTGACTGCGGGAATAAACATTTCAGACAAAATAAAACTTTAATATAGTAATGTTGGCAGAAAAAAAAGAATGTTATAGAACTCAAGATAATCTAGTTATAAGAATGTCATCTGATTTGGATTTCAGAATTCCCAGGCCCTTTGCTCAGCTGTCTATATCCACTGCCCAGGGGCAGCCGTTCAACTATCTGTCAGTGCTCAGCCTGAAAGGACCGGGAAAAGTGTAGCCGTGCGCCAAGGGTGTAGCACGGCGCAGGCAGACTGCGAGGGAAACTTAGTGGGTTGCTGGTTGACATTTTCCCTGGGATTCTAACAATACCCCTCCACTACCACCACTACTTTCCTGAAGCTCACATTAGCTGCTTTTGAAATTTACCTAACAAGAAAGTAAATTTTCTTTTCTGAAACGTTTTGGCGCTGGGGATATAGCTCAGTGGAATAAGTGCTTGCCTAGCAAGCGCAGGGTCCTGAGTTCGATCCCCAGTACCGCAAAAAAAAAAAAAAAGAAACGTTTTGGCATCAGATCGGTTCATGAACACAGTTGCTCCAGGGAATGTCCCTAGATTCTGGCTAAATTTCCATACATAATTCCCTCTCCTGCCTTAAAGCCTACTCTGGGTCATATTCCTCCATGGACGCACAGTAAACATTCCTCAACACCAGCCCTCTCCTATGAACTTGCTCATGGTTTTTCATTTACACTTTGTCTTCACTGTGTTCTCCTAGACTTTTTTTTCCCCAAAAGAATGTTGTCTGACGCAAATAGATACATGATAGGCAGCTTCCACCAACCTCCTGGACATGCTGAGACATAACCCCCATCCGCAGCAGCAACTCAGAGTTTGGTCTCCACCTAGAGTGTCTAACCTTCATGTATCAGTGGTATCACACCTGATACATCACTATCTGAAGGCTTGGCCTCGAGGAAATGGGCAACAGTCCAGCTTAGTTTATACTGTGCCTCCCAGGGTACCAGAATTATCTTCCAAGATGATGGAACTCATTCAAAGACATTAATTTTAAATTAGTCCACACACTCACATATATAGCAGTTACTGAGAAAGCGAAATTCATCTTAAAACAGTGACATTTCTTTGACCCATAGGACAGGACCGGCCCTGGGTTGAGCATGGTATGAGATCTTATCACGCAACCCCATGACTCTGAGAGGTAGGTTCCATTATTACTCCTGTTTTAAAGATGAACAAACAAGTTCAGCAAATCACAGTCCTTTATGGCAGAAGATTTAGAAATTCTCAAAGGGAAAAAGAAGAATGGAATTCACCCTAAATCCTACCTCCCAAACTTAACCACTGTGAATGCATTTACTTAACTGAAAATGTCCTCATAGCTTCACCTTGCTATATTTTCTTTCCTCTGAGACTATACTTGAGAGGTTCCCATCCTTTTTAATCACCAGCATTGCATCATATGGCTATACTTTAATGGATTTTTTTATAACCTGTTTTTAACATTCAGAACACAGAATTTTTAAAGCTCAAAAAAGGAGAATCGTGACTACTGATTCTGTCTGATCTGCCAAAGTCTGGGATGAACTTGGAAATACATGACATTGACAGAGGGGTTGTCTATCTAACTTGATGTGGGGCCCTCAACCTTTCAAAAATCTGTTCCATCATCTGTAAAATGAGATTATTCCTTACTCTTTCCAATTATTGAAAGGATTATAGGTAATCCATGCAAAGCCCTTGATTGATCGCCAGGCACTGAGCCAAGGAACATGATGTGCATTCCCACTGACCTCACCTTGCCAGGTTGGGAAGGGTTTGTTTGGAAGAAGGCTATGCTAGCTAATCACCAAGGTATAATTAATCCATCCTTGCTGATGTCAGACTATCAGACTTTTATGATTATGTTTACAGATTTTAGAAGTCTTTTAATCCTGTCTCATGATGAAGTGGTACTTGGAAAGACTTACTCATAGCTGCACAGTTAGGGCCAGTTCTCCTGCCTCTCTCTAGTGACAGCCCCTAGGATACCCCACTACTACTCATGGCTAGGAGTCACCAGTGAGCTTAGCACTTAGGGGCATCCTATTGTCTTGGTCTGAGGATATGCAGAGTTGTGAGGCACTGGGGAGAATGTCAGAAGTCAGGTGGTATTACAGTGGTGTATTAGTCGGTTTTGTTGTGGTGGAGACACACACGCAACACTCAGAACCCAAACCCTAAAGAAGGGTTCAGTCCATGGGTGGTGGCTCCAAGGCAGAAACACAATCATGGCACAAATGGCATGGCGGAGCAAAGCTGCTTAGATCACGGGTGCCTGGAAGCAGCTCAAGAGAGCAGAACTAGAGAGGAAGGAGTGAAAGACCATATAATCAAGTACTCATGGTATCAGGACTCAAACCCACACCTCCCTGATCTTTCCAGACACACCCAGGAGTGAGCTTTACTAATTTGGTTGGCATTTCTTAATCCAATGAAGCTGACTTCTCAGGATCAGGGATCACAAACAATTAGAAGAACAAGATTTCAAATGAGTATAAATAGTGATACAGTGGTGTAGATATTATCCCTCTAGGTAAGGTGCCCATAGCCTTCTCTTCCATTGTCCTACGAGTTAACTTGTAACTTAGTATGGCTGGAGTTACAGCCACTTTGCCGGGACTTCACCTCACCCTAGACACCCCACGCTCCCTGCGGATGGGACAGTGTTCTCAGCAGGTGAGATGAATCTTTCACATGGGTTGGCACAGGGGAAATGTAGAGAAACAGGTGGTGGGTGCATGGTGCTTAGGAAAACTAAATGTTTAATACCAGTGACTTTATCAGTTCCTTAAAGTATACCCTTTATAAACAGTTCTGGCTTCCTCAGGAGAGTCCCGAAGCAGCTCTACAGAGACCGAAAGAGATGACCTTACATCTGCCACCCATCAAGAAGAAACGCCTCGTACCTTCTCTCACCACAGTGCTTCCTTCCTAGGAGAAAGGCAGCATATTTTTGTCTGTGTTTCTGAATTCAAGATGTATTTACTCCTCAGTGTCTTACTAAGTCTTAACAAAACACTTGCACATGTGCTAATGCTTTTCAATGGAAAAGAGTGCAAACCTCAAATGGGTGAGTGAGTGATCGGAGAAGACTGTGGTTTTCAGACAGCTGCAGCATGGTGGAGCAGAGGAAGTGAAATAAGCGCTAAATTTATCATTGCAAATTTGTGATCTTTCTGGAACCATAGTTGAAGGGTAAAAAAATCAAAATAACAGTATTCCCAGGTGCAGGCCAGCAGGCTTTGCCTGATGGCAGGGGTAAGGGTGGGCTTCTTAGAAGTGGTGGATGAGGCTGCGACTGGTGGGAGTTTACAAGGATGTCAGTCTGCAGTGAACAGGCAAGAGGGGACCCTGACTCACACCTGCTGTTTGCTTCCTGTGACCTGGATGAAGGGTGTAGCAACATTTAAAGAAATCCTGTCCCAGGCCAAGAGAATGTGCTGCAAGGCTGATGAACATCTGATGGGCCTTCTGCCTGGGAAGACGGCAAAGAAACAAATGTTTTCCACACTCATTGACAAAGCAACAGACCACTAACTTCTAGCAGAGAAGAAGCGCATGGAATGCCATTGCTACTGGCTCTCTGTAGGACACTGCATTGAGCTAATCCTCTTTCCAGATAAATGCTTCAAACAACATCATACTTTTTTCAATAAAACATAAGGCTACTGTGAAAGATAAATTTTGTCCTTATGTAGTACCAGCATCTTTTTAATACGGGCTTTTGTTTTGGTAAATCTAAATGGAACCCCTCCCTTTTGGTCCCTTTACTTTTTCTTCTTAGCAGGTTTGATTCTAGGAAAAATTGGGGGTAGATCTTACCCTGTTCAGAGCTCTTCTTCACCCTCCTTGTATCTTCTGGTGCCATTTATTCATGCGTTTAGCACATATTTTCTGAATATCTTTTACTTTGTGCATGGGATACACAAAACTGAACAACTTGTCCAGTTCCTCCGAGAAGTTATATTATATTCTTTGAAATCTGTTTCTTCACACAACTTTCTTAGTTACGATTTACTCTCACTTACCAAACTGTTCACACCAAGCGTCCCTGGAAGTACAGGAGGAGATACTGAATAATGACAATGGTCGGTCCACACATCGCAGCGTGTGCAATTGTTGAGCTCCAGTAGGGGCCCAGTAAGTATTTGGGTCATCTTGCTAAAATGAGAACATAAGGGTTATCTCATCCAAAGGAACAAGACTACTAACAGCAAATAGCAAACTGGATGGTCATGTAGGCAGGAGACAGAGCTCCTGAATTAAAAACTGTTGGTGCTTCTCCCAGGTCCCCTCGTGCCAGCCAGGCAGGCCTTCTCCAGCTGTGGCGAGTCTGGATGCCTTGGCTCAAGGCTGGCTGGTGTGAACTGCCCTCAATCCAAATAAAATTGTCACAAGGGTTCAGAAGCCCAGTCCCCTCCCCTCAGAGTGAGACAAATTCCTTGGGGTTTCCCTTGCCTGTTTGGATTTGACTAAAGTCAAGCTCTTCTGAGGGTCTGTCCTTGCTGAGCTTTGTCCCCTTCCCAAGCTGCATCCTTTGGGTCCCTTCCTCCTGCAAGACCTTCAATAAACCTCACACATCTGCATCCCTGCCCCAGGCTCTGCATATAGGGCATCTTACACAGGACATCTCCTCAAATAAACATGGAGCCAAAGCACACATGACATGTGAGTTCTTGCCTAATAATAAAAACACATAAATAACACATAAGTCTTGAGTAAAACTGTCCAAAGGTTTCACAAATCCAAACTATTCCTCTAAAATATGCACATGCTTAATTGATCAATTTTTCATGGCTGAATCTGGTAATCAGAACCACTTTGAAGATAACAGTCTGCAATATAACAACCATTGTTAATTTCCTATCGTTTTGTTTTGAAATTCTGTACCATTTTTACTATTTTTTTATTTTTTAATTCTCTTTAAAATAAAAAACAATATATGTACATGGTAATAAATGTGCCAATTTAATAATAAAGGTAAAGCACAGATTGCTTCATGTCTCAATAAATAAAAAGGAAGCCTTTTATCTCAGCAATATTCCCAAAATTGTTTGTGTCATGTGTTCTGTGAAAAATAGTAAAGAATCCAGGATGTATTTGACAAATAAATGATGGAACAGGACAATAACAAGGATAAAAATAAATCCTTGCTTTGTAGACATTTTGAAGTGGTTTTAATTAGAGCCTGAAAATGAAATGCTGCAAATGTTTACCAAGGTGTACAGGAGGCTTCTGCCGTGCTTTCTCCTCCTGATGAATTTTATGGTATGTTAAATGTCAATCGCTTCATTGCTAGTGAGTCTCACGACATCCCACAGAAGACTTGAGCACTTGTATTTATTTTTTACAAATAGGGCTATTAGACACCCCAAGTTCTATCAACTCGGGATGCCCATTAAAATCACCAAGGGAGATGTTTTTAAAATATGAAAGCTAAGACCCCATACCAGTCGGTTTAAACCGAAGCCTGGGGGAAGAGGAGAACAGGGTATCATATGTTGAGCTTCCGGATGTTTCTGAAGTGTCACTACACTGAGAAACAGCAGATCAGGGAGCGGGGCCAAATCCGCCAGCTGCTCGGCCCGAGCCCCGCTGGACACAGGCGGCCCAGCCGCGTCAGGTTTTAGTCTTCTGCACCGGAAGTTCCAAATGGTAACTGGTGTTTAGAAGAAACAAATGTGAAGTTGGAGTCTGTGCTCAGCTGAAAGCAAATGATATGAAAAAAACCCACAGAAAACAAAAAACAAATAAACCACCAATACTATATGGGGGAGGGGACGGAAAAGAGAATTAAGATATGTTATGTCCGTGCAACAATATCCTATGATGAATGTGGTCATGATGTACTGCAAACAAGTACCAATAAAATAAAAATTTTTAAAAAACTATATATACAAGAAGTTCGGGGCTTCAACTGAGTTTTTTCAAAACAGTCTGTGGGTGACTATAAAGATATGCAAGTGAAATTTTGTTTTCAAACCCAAGTGGGGTTAGAAGTAGCAAACTGCTTGACAAAAGAGAAACAAAGTCTGGCTGTTGTCCAAGTGCTTATAAAACACAAGCAGATTAGTGTCCTGAGCCTCAACCATGTCCTCGTAAATACTTCCTGGGAGAGTAGCACTGAATTCTCAGGACAATGGAGGAGAATGTCTAACCATTGGCAAAGATTCTGTCACCTGTGTGTGTGGTCATCAATTAGATATTTGACCTTCTTCGCTTGAAATAATCTTTTCCTCATTCATGATTCAAGCTTATTTTATTTTATTCCTTTTTTTTTGAGACAAGATCTCATTGTGTAGTTTGGGCTGGTCTGGAACTTGCAGCAATTCTCCTGCCTCAGCCTCTCAAGGACTAGGATTACAGGTGTGCACCACCACACCCAGTTTGGAGTTGAGTTTATAGGGACATTTTCCTTGATCATTTTGAACAAATTCCATGTGAAAATGATGCTTTCAATGCTAGGTGTGGAAGTGAGCCTGTCCCCCAGCCATAGTAAATGTGCATGTTGGTTAGCGAGAGGATAAGATGGCATTAAATTGAGCTCCAAGGGAGGCCTGAGAGAACACTGACCTTCAGTGTCCATGTGTTTCCCTGGCTCCCTGGCAGCTGGAATTCAGCTCTGACTTCACCTCTGGCTGAACAGAGTGCTGAGCCCAGCCAATGCCTACTCTTCCCCAGTGGGTAGGAACAGAGTTTTTCCTTAACACTATTTAGTACTGTGGACTCCTCAGATCCTTGAGGACTGTAGAATTATATGGGAAACCAGTTACCTAGAAGAACAGTTCTAACTCAAGGTTCTCACAGTGAAACACTGCCTATGAGATAGAATCATGATCATCACGACTGCACCGGAACTACCACAAGCTGGCAGTCATTCCTCAGGCTGGGATGCTCTCCGGTCATCACTGAATGGCTGTGGCTCCAAAGAGGGCAGGCAGCCTCTTGCTGCCTGAGACATACTCTGCCAGGGTTAGCTCATTTCCCTCACTGCAGCCAGGAACTGCGGAAGTCCAGCCTGTGCAGAGCTGGGGTCCCGTGGCTCACTCTGCAGCTGGCCATAAGGAGGTAAAGAAGCCAAGGCCACTGGACTGATGGAAAAGGACTTGATTACCTCCACGTTGCTGCTTGTGTGATGGATTCTTCAGAGCAAGCCAGAGGCAGCACTTTCAGAGATAGCCACACATTTAAGACAAAACCTTATATTTCATATTTCCTTTACTTCCTGGATATGAGTATTACATGGTAACTTCTACAGTATCAAAGACATCGCACACCGAATCTGGGAAGGAAGGAAACCACTGGCTGTGAGTAGGTCAGACTTCAAGGATCTGGACTCTGGTGTGGGGCCACAGACTGACATCATATTATGTGCTTTCTCTGTTACTGCATATTCCCTCCCTGCCGCAATTATTCCTAACACATCTTTAAAAACACAAAGCCTATGTCTTCAATAGTTTTGAGGAAAAGTGGCAAATGAGAAATTTTTAGAGTAGAAAATACAAACTTTTTCACTGAGCAAGTAGCTGTCACTTATCCTGCGGATAACATTTCCACCTCAATTTTTTTCACTTACTCTTTGTCAAAACATTCACTGGGCAAATGTTTTTTGGTTCAAATCCCCAAAACTTTCAAGGAAGTAACTTCTTAAATCTTTGGCCTATTAGTAACTGTAAATTCTCCCCAGTCAGTATGACACTGAGACTACCAAAATAATGGTGCTAAATCCCACTTTGGGCCAGATTAAGTAAGATGAAAGTCACATTAATTTTTTTCTCCATTTTAATTTTTTATCAGTACATGTTTGCGGCACATAGTGATCAGTTCCTCAAGAGGCGTTGGCACGTGCACGTAACACACCTTCTTTTTCTCAGCCCCTCCCCCTACATCTCTTGGTTCCCTCCTCATTTGCAAAATAATATTTTTATAATGGGAAGGCCCTAGATTTCAGCCATCACCATGTCTTGTACAGCAACTTTAGAATATTTATGTTCACATAAGGGAATTGTAGGCTATTAGATAAAAAATTTGATTAAACTTTATTTTCACCTGGGTTCATATAAGCTACACTTATTTTCATTGAACTGTAATTGTTTTGTGCTTTGAAAGTTTCCCTTTGATAGCAGTCATGCTCCTCAGGGAAAGGAAAAGAAGGAAAAAGCTAAATTGGCTGCTCACGTTTTGACTTCAAGAGCATGCTTGTTGGGATAAAGTTTGAGCTTCTGGAATGAAGAGGTTTCAAAGGCCAGGCTGAAATAGCAGAGCTGTCCAGGACTCTTGCACGAAAGTCTACCTGATCCAGGAATGTGGGACAGCTCCACTTCTAAAGGGGCCTCAGAAATTCAGGATGGTGCCCCGTCTCTATCCTTCACATATCCTTTCCTAGATTGATGTAGAGATCACTAGGATGCAGAGAGAAAGGCAAGAAGGAACTAGGTACGGTGCTGTACCAAGCTCTGACGGTGGCCAGAAGGGACACACCTGCTTCTGCTCATGACTTATTGGCAGGAGCACCATGACAGGCTCCCAGAGAGGTCGGAGCACAGAAGTTGTAGCTGAGCACATGGGTACATAGCTCAGCCTCTGTTAAGAGGGAAAGCAAGACTTGGGAAAAATCTACCACTGGCGGAATCTGCATTTCTGCTCACACTTTCTGGTTTCAATTTACAGAAAGAAGCACGAGCAGCTTTTATCAAATACAAATGGACCCCTCCATAGGGTGGTTTTACTTATGCTTTTTTGATCAGGTGCAAAAGCTATACACATTCAGTAGAAATGCTTCAAATTTTAGATTTGAATTTCTTTCCCAGGTTAGTAATGCGTGGTAAGATGCTTTCTCCTGCACTGGGCAGTGACAGTGGCCCCGTCAGTCACATTATCCCAGGGGTAAGCAAGTCCAGAGGGCACTGATGCTAGGCTGTGCTATTCAGAAGGTTAAGGGTATTAAATGCATTTTTAACTTGAGCCATTTTCTCCTGCAACAGGCTTACCAGGATGTGATCCCATCATAGTTTGGGGTCCGCCTGTGGAATAACTCATCCTGGCAGAAAGTCTGTCATGCTCTTTCCATTTGTTAGGTTGGAGTAAAGTGGACATTGTGTATAACATTTTAACATTTAGAATTTGGAACAAAGTCTTCTGTTCTGACAATTTATATACAGAACATAGGCCAGGTCTTAGACTTTAATTTGGTCACATTTTTAGAAATATCGCCCCAATTTAAAGTTTACATTTTAGATAGTCCTAGAGTTATATATAGACTGGGGACATAAAATTGCATATATAGCATGTTTAAAATTATATAAATACACTAATCATTGCTGTCTAGGAAGAGTTTGTGCTCTAGAGTTTGGTTTAGTTTTGTTTATACACGGGATTGACACTCTTCCTTAAAAAGCAGACACAATTCATCCAATTTTACAGATCATGACCCCTAATAGATACGAAGAGGTTAGATAACTTGGCCACATTCCTGAATGGCAAAATAGGGCTCTGAAACTAGATCTGTCTGATTCTGAAGCATATACTATTCATAGTGTCGTGTAATCCTCTTAACATTTCTTTACAGCACACAGCTGGTGATTGCCTCATTTAATAGAATATGAAAGTAGAGATCAAAAAGTTTAAATGATTTGCCAAAGAAATACAATTAGTAAGCCATGAGGTGAGCGTTTCTGACACTAAACATCTATGCTCTTTGAATGCAACTGCTGCTGAATTAAACTTGCTGCGCACTCACAATCTCTAAGACTGGTATCCTGGCCCAGGACGGCCTCCTGGCTTTAGCTGTGACCACACACTCTCACCTGTGCTCCTACCTTTGCAACCTGAGCCCTCAGCAGAGACTCAAAGCCACGAGACCACCGGATCATGGACTGGGACCTCCAGACCCATGAGCCCAAATAAACCTCTCCGTACTCTTGGTGCCATGTGTATCAGCTATTTCCTTCCAGGGACAGGAGGCTGACTAGTGTAGCCGTCATAGCAGGAACTTCATTTAAGTTTTCTCTGTGTATTTTGTCTAAAACAACTCTGTATTCCATACCTATGACAGGTTCTGTTATGATGTCCACTTTGCTGATGAAAATAAGTGAAGCACAATGAGATTAAAAGACTTCTCTCTGGTTCTGCAGTTGATAAGACGTGGGGTGAGATTATAAATCCTGCAGCACAGTGCCCAACTCCCCTGGTACTGTGATGCCTTTCCAGGAGCCAAAGAAGTCCTGCTTATTAAAGAGAAAAGAACTCAGTGAGTTTAAGGAATTTTTCTTTTTAGAGTGTTCATTTTTAGTAGAGGATTAAAATAACTATATTGTTTTTTTAGTTCTTCTATTAGACAGTTAAATTGATTTATTTGTAAAATTCCTCAAGACATAAAAAAACTGACTTAAATATTTATGAGTCTGTACAAATTTATGTCTCCTTTTTTATTATGCAACATAGTTAAAATTAAACTTCATCTTTCTTTGCTGTCACCAAATTGTGACCATCAAGGGTGGCATCTCCCACTTTTTTTTCTCTCCCATTTATTATAATAAGTGGGCCCAGGCTGGCAATGCTGAGCTTATGAATTCTGACAGTTTTAGAAAGTAAATATTAATAATTACACAAGACTTTCTAGAGAATGATTTCACTTTCATGATGCATAAGTATGGAGAGATTAAAAAGTAAAGGAAACTGCAAGCCAAGTGTTTTCCTTGCTCCATCTCCTGTTTTATAGAAGATGTGGCTGTAGGAAACATCTCTGAGTCAGTTTTTAGCTGTCTGCTACTCTGCCTTACGCTGGTGGCCGCTCCATCTCCTCTTAGCAGGGCAGCACCTTGGGATCTCTGTCCCCTGGGGGACCCAGGGGACTGATGTGAGGTGCTGGAGAAAGGATGGAGACGGCCTTCCAAGGGTCTTGTGCTCATGGAGGAGAGGAAAGGGGCCCTTTATCTGTTAACCAGTTTGCCAACCTTACTCTCTGCTACTCTCTTGTAACATCAAGCTTCCAAAGCCCAGACCAGCAGCCCTGCTTTGAATTTTGCCTGTTCCTTTCAAATTCACTTTCACCTTTGTGGAAAAGGTGGTAGGAAGGCAGGACCAAGTCTCCCCCTGTAAGCTACTACATTTGAGTCTGTGTCACTTGGATGTGAGAAATAATACCATAGAACTAATACCATAGAAAACATGATTGCCTGCTCACCATGACTTCAGTGCAACGAATGGCACCAAATGTGGAACAAATTTAACAGTGTCGGGTAAAGCAACACTTTTTTTTTTTTAAATCTCATCAGGATCTAACGCCTTTGCTGATCTCAACTGCAGGAGAAATGTTGGTTTTAGAGAGACAAGAAGGCAGAACTAATTGTCTTAGGGTATGTAAATATCTACTTCCTTAGTTTGCTTATTTGTCCTCACAGCTGTTATTACCTAAGGTCAAACTGAGTTGTAATAAATCAGCTTTTTGCCTCCTTGCCTGCTGCCAGGTGAGTTCCATGTGAACTAGGACTTCATTTTCTTCGCTCCCTACTGCGTGCCATGGCCTGCAACAGTGTACTGTGCACGGTTGGAATGAAGGAATGCATGCGTTAGACTTCTACAAGTGTGTGCCAACAAGTGGTTATTCCACACTCAGCCTTAGAGAGAGTGAGCTACAAAAGCAAAGCACAAATGGTGAAAGAGAAGGAGTCGATAAATCTACCAGGGCGTTACAGATTACTGTCATCAGCAACAGTGTGAAGGGCAATAGCTTGGCTGTGCTAGCGGCGCCCCACCCCCCAGACATCCAGGAACTAAGAGAAAACATCAGCTCTCGGGGCCTTGGGCATGGACAGCTGGAGTCCAGGAGCAGCTCAGTCTGCACAATGTGCACCTGCCACTTTGGCAGCAAGGTGAGCAGATGTCCATCGCCATGCTGAGCTAGAACAAGGGAGAGAAAATGAACAACCTGAAAGGGAGACTCCCGACTCCTGGACCTGTCTGGAGGCAGTGCTAGATGCTGAAGTTCCTCTAGAGAGTGCATCAGACCCACACTAGGAGGACTTTGCTTTTCGGAGGTTATTGTTGTAACTCTACTCTGAAGTCTACACTGCCTGTTAGCACAGCAATGATCATAAAATGCTATGTAAAAGGGTAGAAACTTGTAGCTTAGTGTTTTCCTGGCATACGCAGAGGCTTGGGTTTCTTCTCCAGCAGCGCGCGCGCACGCGCACACACGCACACACACACACGGGGGAAGAGAACCACTACAGGACTGAGCAGGCAGACATTACTCTAGAGCAAAGAGAGCTAAGTGGAGCCAAGGAGTTACTGCGGGATCATGGATTGGGGGGGGCAAAACCCAAAAGCAGGGAGAGGGAGGATGTTCACATTGAGTCAATGGGCACCTTGGCGCCAAGGCCTAGAAGTCGGGCAGAGCATAGCTACCCAGTGACCCCGGACTCACTGACTCAGGGGCGTCCAGATGCAAACCATGACCGCTGACCTGGAGACATGAGGGCAGAGGCCTTTCCTCCCAGGGTGCAGGAAAGAAAATAGAAGTGATCTCAAGCTCAGAAAGAAGCCAGTGCCAAGGCGTGCGGATCACTGGGGGCCAGGGGCTTTTAGGCCAGAACAAGAATTTGGGACTTGACTTTACATGAGTGGGGAAGTTCTAGGGAGCTTCAAGGGATGAAAGAATCGTTAATATTTTTTTTTTTTTAAATTACACAGATTGCCAAGGAGGGGCAAGGGTGAAAGCAGAGAGTCTGCAATAATCTAGGCAGGAAATAATAGTTTTGATGAGTGTAGTACTGGCAGCAGTGAGAAAAGGGTAGATTCTGGAAGAGTTGGGAGGGTGAAGCAAGCTGGGCTGATGCCTCAGACACAATGTGGAAGGGTGGTGCCAAGGGTTTTGGTGCAACTGGAAGGACGGAGCTGCTATTTGCTGTGCTTAGGGAAGACACAAGAAGAGAAAAACATAAACACAGAATAGCTCCTTTTGACATGCCTACTAGACTTATGAGCAGAAATGCCAAGTATTGCTTGGGTGTGTGAGTCGGAAATTCAAGGGAGGGTGTTAAGTAGAATCACCGGCATGTTGGTGGGGTTCAAAGTTGTGGGCTGAATGAACTCACCTTGAACATGGGAGTGAATACGATATATGACAACTGAGCAGTGAGCACCTCAGTGTCTACAGGTCAGAAAGAGGAGGAAACTGATGGCCACCAATAGACGTTCTCTGCAAAGTTCAAAGAAGAGCTGGGTGGTGTTTAGTTTATCCTCAGCAAAATGGAGCCTCTAGGTCACATGCCTATATTCAAAATAATACATTTTAACTCCCAGGTAATATTTTACTTTCCTAAAGTATTAAATGCTACTTAAATTTGAGTAAAATGAAGAAGAATTTAAGAAACCTACCAATGTCTCATCCATTCCAACAAGACCCTGTAGTAAAACCCTAAAGCAAGACATCAAGGAATTTCCTTTTTGAATTTCTCAAAGCCATTTGCTGTCCAGCTGATACCCAAACCAGAATATTCCCTCCAATTCACAATGGAGAATTCACCATGGTTCCTCCAGTCACAAGTTGTTTTTGAGAACACTGATGTAGAAATCACAGATGCTCATGGAAACACCAGAACATTCCAGAAAGGAGAAGCTTGCCTTTCAAATCATTCCATCTAAAACCATTTCCGTGTCCCAACTTAACTAGAAATAAAACCAAACTTAGACCTCCCACCCAATTCCACAAAACTTATCAAATCATACAAAGAACTTCAAGTCATACAAAAATTTTCCTTGCAATTTCAAGTGTTTCACCAGAGATTCCACAAGGTTGTTATAAAGAGGTTCAGCTTAAATTAGGGCTAAGGGTCAGTGAAAGTCAGTATGTTTTTTTATTAGCCTGGCTGAAAATGACTTTGTGTTTATTTTGCAAAGGCTCAGAAATTATGCTGTTTGCTTTGAGTTGCCTCAGGGTAGAGATACATATAAAACTTCATTAATTAAAATAGTAAACAAATTAGGTCATAAATAAAGAGCTGGTAGTTTCACAGATTATAAAATGTAAGCAGTGAAAAAATCAGAATCTCTAAGTTGGGCCCTGTTGGTCAGGAGGAAAGTAAAATTTTTAAAATGTTTTGCTACATTTTGTCAAAAATAAAATTTCTGGAGGTGGTATAAAAAGGTAGGAGAAATATGACCATGTTATATAATCGGAAGGTCAATGGAGAAGGGTTCCTTTTCCCTCACAGCCTCACCAGCATTTGTTATTTGATTTCTTGATGACGGCATTCTTTCTAAGAGACGCACTCTGAGAGCATAACGTTAGGTGAAATCAATCAGACACACGAGCTTAAATGTTGCATAGCTTCTCTGAGGAACCCAAAGTAATGATAAAGAGCAAATTAAAAAATAGGTAAAAGTAAGTAGAGAGGTACCTCTTTCTCAAATGGAAAAGGGATCAAGAAATGCTGGGAAAGGCAGGAGAGGAAGGAATAAGGAATAAAAAGGGACTTAAGATGTGCCGTGGACAGGTACCAAGTCCACACAAGGAAGGTAAAATTATGTACGGCAAACATAGACCAGTAAAAAAAGTCAAGTCATACTGAAATCTATGGATAGTGGTTGCATGGTTTTGCTGAGGTTGAATTTGCTAATTCCTAAACGCCCACCCCTGGGATGGTATGGAATGGGGAAGTCTGAGGCTTGGTGGAGAGGTCTGTGCATCCAGACAGAGCTATCAGCGGAACCAGACAAGAGCTGTGAGTGGAACTGGCACGCAGAACTGGACAAGATCGCCTACAACACGATGAGGGAGGAAAGAGCCTGGAAGCCGGGAGAGGACAGAGCCCTGCAGATTAGACAGCCAGTGAAGGTCTGAGTAGCATTCAGATGGTGTCTGTTCATCTTTTTTTTTTAAAGATAAAGGAATGAAAACATATTAACAATCACACATACATTTACAAAATAACACAAAAACAGTACAAGCAATAGAGAAATGAACATTAAAACACCTCTGAGATTCCATCTCACTCCAGAACAAATGGCTCTCATTATCAACCAATAACAAATACTAACAAGGCTGTGGGGGAAAAGGAACACTTCTCCACTGTTGGTGGAACTGTAGCCTGGTGAAACCACTGCGGAAATAGTGTGGCGGTTCCTCAGTAAACTAGAATTAGAGGTCCCATTCAACCCAGCTTTCCCTTTTGGGTATTTTTCCAGAAGAAAAGAAAACTTCACATCACAGTGATGTATGTGCACCCATGTTTATAGCAGAGCGATTTGTAGTAGCAAAATCATAGAAGCAACCCAAATGCCCATCAACTGAGGAATGGATAAAAAAGTAGTGGTGTTTTAATGTGATGGAATATTACTCAGCTGTTCATCTTAAGTAAACTCCAACAATAATTATCCAGATTCTCTAAAGTAGCCTACTTATTTTTAAAGAGTAGCTACTGAGTATAACAGCATCTTTGAAAATAATCTTCAGTTTAACTGAATATTATTATTGTTCAAATCAGTTGGAATACACTGATGACAGCTAGTGCTCACAGCAGGCAGAAACCCTGAGAAATGCATTGTGGTTGTGCTACATGCACACACGCGCACATACACACACACACACTAATTGCTTCATTTATTTGTCTCTTAAACTGCTCCTGGGATACAGTGGAATCAGTGTGAATTATATATGCTATTTCAACAAATAATTTTGAGTTCCGACAGCCCTACTTTTCACACTGGGGATCCAAACTTATTCACTGCTCCCATCCAAGATTAATAACCAACACTTAATCCTTTGCATTAAAAGGCAAAAAGAAGAATTCTTAAATGTTTGTTATTTTTATCATTTTGTAAATCATTAGTCCACATTGGGATCTGTGTCTAAAAACCACAGTGGTTGGTTTTGTTTTCTCAATATATTTTGGAAATGTATTTCTTTGTCCATTTCCTTTTCTCCTTATTGTACTACTAGCACTTGATGGCTCACAAATGATTGTAAAATTTATTATTTTTCCCATAACATTTTTATAATTGTTAACATATATGAATTCTACAAATCAATAGGCTTCACTGTGATATTATGAAGGCCCATACATCAGGCCTTGCTCATATCTATTTCCTTTGACTTTTTCTGCCCTTCTGCTCTGCCCCTCCCCTCTCATGCCCTCTTCCTCTACCTTAAGTTTGTCTTCTGTCTTCACGTATTTTTCCTCTGCATGTGAGAGGAAACATGGTATTTGTGTTTTCTGTGTCTGGCTTATTGCACTTAAGTTGATGTCCCCCAGCTCCACTCCTGTTTCCGCCAGTGACATCGTTCCATCCTTTATGACCTAGTAATACGTCAGTGGGTCTATGTACCATATTTTCTTCATCCGTTCATCTGCTGGTGTGCACCTAGGGTAATCTATTTCCTGACTATTATGAAGAGTGCTACTACCAATATGGGTGTGGAGGTGTCTCTTTCATGTGTTGACTTCATTCCCTTTGGGTATATAGCCAGGAATAATACAGATGGATTATATAGTAATGCTATTTTTTTGTTGTGTTTTGAGGAATCTCCATACCATTTTCCACAGTGGCTGTACTCATTTGCATTTCTATCAACAATGTATAATGGTTCCTTTTTCTCCACATCCTCACAAGGTTCTTCTCCTTCTATTTCCCTTTTCCCTTCTCCTTCCCCTTCTCCTTCTTCTTCTCTTTGATAGTTGCGACTTTAACTGGAGTGACATGAAATCTCAATATAGTTTGCATTTCCCTAGTGCCTGAAGATGTTGAGCATTTTTATATGCTTATTGGCTATTTGTGTTTCTCTTTTTTCAGAAGTATCTAATCAGCTGTGGCTCATTTTTTATTGTACTACTTATTCTTTTGTTCTTAAGATTTTTGATTTCCTTATATTTCTTGATATTAATTCTCTGTCAGATGAACAACTGACAAAGATTGTCTCCCAATCTGAAACTGTCTCTTTACTCTGCCGATTGTTTCCTTTACTGTGCAGAAACTTTAATTTGCTGTACTTGCATTTTTCAATTCTTGCTTTTGTTTCTCAAACTTTTGGAGTCTTATTCAGGAAATCTTTGCCTGTGTCAACATTTGAAGTGTTTCCTTATGCTCTCTCTTGTAGTTTCAAAGTTTCAGGTCTATCTTTCAGGTCTTCTCTAATCCATTTTGAGTTTTCATCCTCGACATGTGACTATATAGCTTTCCCAGCAGCACTTGTTGAAGACTTTTGTCTAACACATGTTTTGGGCATCTTTGTAAGGAATTGATGGCTGCAGACACATGGATTTTGTTTATTTCGGGGCTCTTTATTCTAGTCCACTAACACTTTTAGATTCTGAATATCTCTTGCAACTTCTCTTCCTTTTTATCCCCACAGCTGCTACCTTACTTTTTCAACACATTTAGTTCATGAGTAATGCAATGCTCAGGTACTGAGTGTTCACTTGGTGAGATGTTAACCCCTGTGTAAATTTGACCTCAGATGAGATACAGAATATTGGTATCTTTGTATGAGGGGCCCTTTTTGCCCTTTCCAAGTACTCACTCTCAGGCTACTTTTGAGACAACCCACTGTTATGGTTTGTGTCTGGATGTCCCCCCAAAGCCTCATGCAGTCATGGGGTGGGCTTCTAGATTTGATGATTGATTCCTGGTCCCATGTTGGAATTATGGATGTCAGTGCTCTGCCTGCTGTGCGGCAGGAAGTTTGCATACAGTGTAAGGGAGAGAAAGAGGCTGCTTTACACTGCCATTTCTCCCTTTTGCTTCTGTTGCTTTTGCTGTTTTCTGCCACCATGAATGGTTGCCCTGTGCCATGTGCCACTCTCCCGTGAAGCCAGCTGAGTATGGACTGAAACCTCCACAAACTGTGAGTTAAATATACCTTTACTTCCTTAATTTTGCACACTGGGAATTTTGTCCCAGCAGAGAGAGAAAAATAACTAAGACACCAACCAATCTTTCTCAGCACAATTAGCTTTCCTTGTTCTAAAACTCCCAACAAGTGGAACCATGGAGCATTTATTTCCTTTGCTCTGATTTCTTTCATTCAGCATATTTTTGAGGTTCATTCCTATTCTGTTAGTATCAGGAATTTGTTCCTTTATATCAGTAAGTAACGTTGTATGGAAATATCGAAATCTGTGTATCCATTCTCTTGCTGATAGACACTTTGATTGTTTTTAGTTTAGAGCTACGAAAAATGAAGCTATGAGCATTTTTGTGCAAGTCTTTTAGTGGACAAGCGTTTTTACTTTCTTGGATAAACATCTAGCAATGGAAGTGCTTGGCTATGACCTCATTTTAAATCTTGCCCATTGTTAACCTGAATTAGAGACATGATCTTCTAAACAATATCCGTATTTTACCTTTTTCTCCTGTGCTCTGATAGACAGAACAATGTCCTCATAAATGATTCCATGTCCTGATCTATAGAACCTGCGAACTTGTTACCTTTCATGACAAAAGACTTTCCAGATGTGATTAAGTCAATGATTTGGGGATGAGAAGATCATCCTGGATTATCCAGATAGACCCAATGTGATACAAGGGTCCTTGCAAGAGAGAAAATGTGGGCTAGAATGAGAAAGATTTGAAGATGTTACTCCGCAGTCTTTGAAGATGGAGAAAGGTAAAATGTGTGAAAGATAGAAGACCGCCTCTAGCAGCGAGAAGAGGCCAAGAACAAATTTCGCACCAGACTGCTGGAGTCCGACTGGAGCAAGTTCTGATAAAGTTGACTGTGGAGCTCCTGGCCTCCAGAACTGTGAGCCAATAAATCTGTGGTTTATGTAACTGGTACCTTTTTTGTAATTTATTATAGTAGTAACAGGAAACTAAGTCACACTCCCTAAGTCCTTTCAATTTGTTCTCTCTGCCACCAGAAAGAGTATTGTAACTTGAAAATTGGGCCTTATCGTTGCTTTGTTTAAATCTTTTCTTCAGGATGAAATCCAAGCCCTGTCATGTTATATAAAGCACCTTCCTCTCTGCTTCCACCAACCTGTCCACAATCCTCAGCTGCTGCTCTCACTCTGATTTCTATGTAGCACATTGTTCTTCTTTTTCTATATTGTTTTTTTTAAAAAGATTTATTTTTATGAGTCCACATTTGCAGTACATAATGATTGCATTTTTCGAGGGGAGTTAGTACAGGTACACAATACATCTTAGTCCATTTTTCATCCACTTAGCCTCCCTGTTTTTCCTCTTCCCTCTATCTCTTGCTCATTTGGGAAAGATCTATTGTCTTGTTTCCTGTTATCTCTCTTTTATCTGTGCTTTAATTTATGTGTTCTTTGGGTTTCTCATATGAGGACAATTTGCAATATTTAAGCTTGTGTGTCTGATTTATTCCACTTAACACTGAGGTCGCAAGTGCATCCAGTTTCCTACAAACGACTCAAGTTTATCCTTTTCATGGCAGAGCAGTACTCCATTTATATATCACATATTCTTTATTCACTCATCTCTTGATGGATGTATATATCACTTTTAATATTAAGCTGTTATGAGTTGTGCTGCCATAAACGGGGTATGCATATATCCCTGCAACGTGATGCCTAGCTTTTTCAAGAAGATGCCTAGAAGGAGAAAATCTGGGTCAAGTGTAATTTCTGGTTTTGGTCGTCCAAGGAACGTCCTTACAGGTTTCCATGGCGATTGTACCACTGACAATGCAGCCTTCATTTCTTGACAGCCGGCGCATCGACCTTGGTTTCTGGACATTCCTCACTCTTTCCAGAACCTGGTACTTCTGCCTCGCAAATTCTTCTAATTATGCAGCAGAAAAATGTCTGTTTGTTCTTTAAAAATTGGATCTGTCATCATTTATTCTATAAAGCCTTCCCTAAATTTTTAAACCTGGGTCCAGGTCTTCTCTTTGAAGAGCTCCTGAAAACTCTGTTATGATATTATGTAACAGTATAAGGGGTAATCAAACTATACAGTGAATGTTAAAATTTAAAGTAATTTCTTACAGCAAAAGATACATTGCCATTAACCCCCTCAAAATATACTCCCTTTCTTCAAACGTTAGCCAGTCATTCTTTCCACACTCAGAAGCAGCTCTGGAATCCCTCTTTTGTGTCTTTACAAGGTATAATCTAAAATACAGTTAGTGCTGCTGCCACTGCCACCCAGCAGAAAGACACAAAAAATACTGCAGTGCGTCTTCATCCACCTTGTTCACCAGTTCCAGCGCTGTGCAACTTCTGGTTCTTTCCCACAGTCAAAATACCATGAAAGTATTTTTAATCAATTCAGGAAACTGAAGCAGCCACAACAGCACAACTAAAGGGGACTTCCAGAACTGCTTCACAATCATTTTCTTATTCCCTTTAATGAACTGGTCAATCTTCCATTCTTATGTCTGGTAATCTGAGCAACTTCATTGAAGATAACAATATATAATATGACAAACACTGTTAATCTCTATCATTTGGTTTGAAATTCTGTATCGGTTTTAATGTTCTTGCTTTGTTTTGTTTTTATTTTGGTATTGTTCTTTTTTGGTACTATTTTCTTTAAAAGAAAAAAAGAAAGTGGCAAAAAATGAGATCATTGTGTTCAAAGCAAGGGGAGATGTTTTGAGGTGAATTAGTGATGACGTGTCTTCTATGGTAGTAATTTATTTGTAAAAATTAAATATCCACTGTATGTTTTGATCACACCTCATATATTGCAATTGTTCCCTGATAAATCCGCCTCTAAGTGCTGTGTGAGGACAGGACCCTACCTTTTCACTGATAGTCCCTTAACGCCAGGGATATCACTACTAGCATATAGCAGGTAGTCAATCAGAGCTATTAATGAATATATAATATAATCTTTCAAACGTAATACAAAGCAATTTTCCAGTGAGTATCCCTATACACTTTTATAATGTCAAATGTTGTCAAAACTTCATTTATTGTTCTATGTTTCTTTAATACATTCTTATACATTTGAAGTCAATGATTGGTGCTTTAATTAGTACAATGTTAACAAAAAAGATAATGCTCGGGAAAAAACTATATTCTTGAAGCATTTTGTTTCATGGGTTTCAAATAAAAATATCTTTCTAGTAAAAGTGGCAATACATAATTGCTTTCCTCATACTGCTATACAAACACGTGTAGGAGTGGTGTTATGGTCTGCACGCTTTCTAGGATTTAGTCTGTAATGACATGAGAGATGTTCCTATAACATCTCTTGAGAGGTTGTATTAGATGAAGGGCATTAGATGAAGGGTCCTAATTCCAGTGATAATTAATTTTGATTTCATGAGCTAGTGACACCGTGATACTTGAGAGAGCCTGTTGCCTAGGATAAAAGTTCAGGTAGAAGTGACCTTTTGAAGGCCCTGCCATTGCAGTGACTTGCCCACAGGGCAACCAGGGACCTGTAGATAGCTTGTTCACCATAAGTGTAGCACCCAAAACTACCTGAAAGTCAAATACTTGCTTATTTAGTAAATGGAAGCATTCCATCCATACCTGGGTGCTAGTTTAGTGAGAGAGTTCTAAGAATGTGACTGAGTTAAAATTCACAGTGGACACCACAACTCAAGTGACTGTGTTTAGATTTATACAGAAACAGGACTGAGGATATAGCTCAGTGGAATAAGCGCCTGCCTAGGAAGCGCAGGGTCCTGAGTTCGATCCCCAGTACCGCCAAAAAAAAAAAAAAAAAAAAAAAAAAAAACAGTAGTTGGTAGATTTATACAGAAACATTCTGAAAAAAAAAAGAAACATTCTGAGCAGAATCTCCTCCTTAGCAGTCACTACCAACCTTCTATTTGTTTCTCCATCGGAAAATCCCAATGCAGGTCATTACTTTCTGCCAAATGAGTTGTCTCTATCTTTACACACTACTTCCTCCTTGTTTTTTTTTTTTTTCTTATATAGTTCACAGGCAATTATGTCTCTCTGCTTCTTCTTGCTTTTCTCAAAGTAAGGATTACAAAATAATTACTGAAAGAGATGGAAAAGGAGGGAGAAGAGTTAGAAAGGAAGGAAGGGAAAGGTGCTCATCATGACAATCCCAGCTCCTGGTCGGGTGAGACACGCAGCGCAGGTCCATGGCCCCTTCCATCCTCTCGCTCACAGAAATCCCTGCAGGTTCAGCGGAAAGAGGCTCGGTCCTCCCCAAGCTCTCTTCCCTCCATCTGCTAACCTCAACCCTGCACTACTGCTAGGGATGCACTCTCCCCACTGTCCTCCTCCCGCAGCACTTTTCCACTCTGTCTGCTGGGGCCAGCAATGTGCCTGCCTCCCGCGATAGTCCTGATGTTTCTGTCGCAGTTGGGTTTCTTCTACGAATGAGAGAATGGAGAAAAGCTGGGAGGGCACTAGGAAACTGAGCGCTGTGACTCCCTCTGTACACAGCCCAGCTGCTCTGGTGGCACGTGAGGGCAGGAGCTTGCAGGAAGGGAGAGGCAGAACTCCAGATCCATTTAATCTCTTGCCACCAAACATCTGAAGTGTGCGCATGGCAGATTTTGTTTTGTTTTAAATAACGCAGAGCTAAAAGCTTAGCACAAAGAATTGCCCTGTACTGTGACCTTCTTTTGGACAAATACAAAATAATTCTTCTTATAGCAATAAATTCCTTTTCTATAAAGGGTTTAATATGTTATCCAGGGAAGATATTTAATGAATAACTTATCGAAGAGTATAACCCCCTAAAAATGGTACAGAGGTTTATGATTTTTAATCAGTATCCAAATGAGCATCTGTGTGCAGCTAAGACTTGGCCAAGTCACCTGTTCCAGGCCGTGCTTGGAATGGCAAGTAGGTTTGGATGACTTAATAGTGGGAGATACTAGCAGCCTTACCCATGCCTCGGTCTCTGTAGTAATCCCTTAACGGTGCAGCCCAGCACAGAGCACCATACGCACTCACTCACTGATGAACTGCTCTACCTGCAGGCACTTTAATGAATAACACAGGACAAAGATGGTGATGATTAAAATGCATTAAACAAATACAGGTGCCACCCAGACTCTAACATCAACTGTGAATTCCTACCAGCCTGGAGCTACTCAGAGCAAGTCAGAACTCACCAGAGATCCTTTCCCAAGATATTTTTCTATTGTTAGAAAATGATGGCATGTGTCTCTTTATCTTTTCCATGAAATCAGGGTTTCAGGGATATGAATAAAATAGAACGAAATGCATTCCCTTCTTTCTGTATTAAAAAAGTTCTTAAAATGGAATTTTCCATGTCCATATTCTCATTTAAAAGCTGCTAGTCCATAAAGTCTTGGACTAACAGACTCCAAAAATTAATGCACTTAAAAAAAAAAAATTAATGCACTTGTGTTTGGTTACCTCTAGGTAACCACATGGTTATTAGCTTCTCAGAATGTAAAATCTTCTTCACTCTCACCTCCAAATTGCTCGTTTATCTCCTGTGACATCTAGAAGCCCAAAGCAGACACAGCACCAAGTCCTGCTCTCAAGAGCTCCTTAGCTTGCCTGAAGGTCCGGGAGAGACTTCTTAGAGCTATATGTCCACAGACACGAAGCTGTCCCTGGCTGAGGCCCCTTCCACCCTTTCCCCCCATCAAGCCTTCACTTTCTGGAGCAGTGTACAGCTGGCCTGAGGAATGACCCTCAGATCACCCAAACCTACTCCTCAGCCCCTCGTGAACTTTAATGACCACTCGTCTAGCTTTCTGCAGAGACACAAAAACAAAAAAATTCTTTGTTATTTGATTTTATTTGATGCATCCCTTTTCCTGTAACTCTACCCAAGGAGGACCTTGAAGTGTAAATCAGACCATTCTCTTGCTGAAAACTAATTATTTCCAAGTGTAACCAGAACAAAATCCAGATTCCTTCCCATGGTACAACAAAGGTTATGTCTCCTCCTCGCTACTCCATCTGCTGGCTCCCCACATGTGCACATACACAAACACAAACACATTCATACACAAACACATACACACACAAACCTTACATGACTGGCTTCTTTTATCCGTTAGGTCTTACCATCTTAATATCTCTACTTAGAGAAAAGTATAGAAGTCAGAATAATCGTCTCCCAAAGATGTCTACATCCTAACATCCAGAGCCTTTGGATGCTTGGGTAAAGGGAAGAGGGGACTTATGGCTGCAGACACACTTGAACTTAAAATAATAAGTGATCTTGGGGTTTCCAGTGTAATCACAAGAGCCCTTAAGAGTGGCAGAGGAAGAAAGGGCCTTGGAAGAGGGAACTGAAGAGGTAGCAGACTGGAAATGTTGTCCCATCCATGAAGATAGAGGGAAAGATGCAGGGGCCAAGGGTTGTGGTCTCCAGGAGGCTGGAAAGGACACAGACCTGGTTCTCCCTTACAGCATCTAGGAGGAATGTGGTCTTGCTAATGTAACAGAAAGTGTCCACACCAGCCAGTATACTTCAGTTTCTTAGTTACCCTAGTGGTAATTCTTGTTGCAGTTCCAGTTGCTTTTGGTCTGTTAGAAATGGCTGGCCAGAGATCGGCTTGCTAGCGGCGGAGACGCCCGGCAATCCCACGTTTCGCGCGTGTCGGGCAGGCCGCGCGGAGAGACCCAAGTGCCGGGAGCAGAGAGAAAGAGTTACTGGGTCCTAGCGCCCTGAGAGCACGGCGGCTCGATCCCTCCCGCCTCCCGAGCCGGCGCAGCCCCCCGGCGACTCCCGACAGAGATCGGCTTGCTAGCGGCGGAGACGCCCGACAATCCCACGTTTCGCGCGTGTCGGGCGGGCCGCGGGGAGAGACCCAGGCACCGGAAGCGGAGAGAAAGATTTGCTGGGTCCTAGCGCCCTGAGAGCACGGACGCCTCGATCCCTCCCGCCTCCCGAGCCGGTGCAGCTCTCCGGCGACTCCCGACAGAGATCGGCTTGTTGGCGGTGGAGACGCCCGGCGGTCCCATGTTTCGCGCGTGTCGGGCGAGCCGCGCAGAAAGCCCCAAAGGATAGACTGGCACCTTGGAACCTTCATGCCTGCAGGGTCTCCAATAACTGGTGAGATATCGGCGCTCGCGACCAGATCACCGAGTGGGGGAGGAGATCCATCCCTATACCTGCAGGGAACCCTGGGAGGGTGGGGGAGCAGTCTTACACACCTCACCCAGGTCACTAGGTAGGGAGTATCTAACCAATATCTGTACAGCCTTTTAAGCGGAACTCT